>JANTOQ010000017.1:1424-13606 GCA_027564595.1 Bythotiara depressa | reverse complement strand
GTACTATACTACACGTGTATATTATGCAGACTAGGTTACTCGCTCGATTGTTTATCCCTTATTTCATTTACAGTACTTTCTCCACGCAGACCCAAAATAAACTTTATTTTTCTCCTTCTCCTGGTAAACCAATATGTACGTCTATATGGAACATCTTGTTGGCTGTATATGTGTCCTTTCTTAATAACAATGCCAACTGATTTTCAGGTATCAAATAAACTAGCCTTGTTTAATCTAGCATTGTTGTGATAATAGACTTTTCAAAAGCACCCAATTAATCTTCTATAACCTCCGCTTCAACGAATATAAGCATACGCGGGGAAAACAAAGTGAGGACATTTTCTGTCACCAATTGTACTTTTTTTTGTTTTTAACTTAACAGCGGACAATTTGTCACTGTGTTGAAGAAAGATGATATGTCACAGAATCAGATAATTCTAGTACATACCAGTTTCCAATAAAATATAACAATGTGCTTTATAAACGAACAATCGTTTACATCAACCTGTACGTGCGTGACATTTACTAAGGACTGATCGTTTCAGAATGCTTCCTTGTAGCCAGCCATCTTGAATGATAAACAGAGGTCAGAATAAGATAGGATTCTCTTTACAAGCGTCAAACATTTCATGCAAGAGTCTGTGGGAATGCGGGTACGCCATCATTGTTCCTCGAATTACATCTGATTGTGTTTAGTTATCGTACTGGTGGTTGAAGACAAGTGTAATCGTTTAAATTGTATAAATTCCGATTGCCAATTCATGATTTTTATCGTGAGTATCAACTGCTTCATTAAATGATTTGTCACATATCAGTCATAATAATACAGTTTCACTTACGTACTTGATCGCCATATTTTATGATATTATGGCATCGCTCTCCATCGGTTGGTATGTTATATTACGCAAGTATCGTGTAACATTTTCCGTGGAATACACCGTGTCAGGAATCAATATCGTTAGTTCCGTTAATAATTTTTCTGAAATCCTGTTTTTATCGTCCATATACTTCAAATATAAATTACCCTAATCTGTATTACCCCCAGCAACCCGATATTGACTTGACATTTACTGGGTGGCCTATATAGATACATATTAAAAAATGACATGACTTTTCTACACGTGGCGAGTTAGCCTTGGTGTTTTGTACGTAAATGAAAGTTTTTTAATTTTTGTTGTGCAGTTGAAATTATTTATTTTCGGCAACACATACATACAATTTTTACGGTAGTTTGTTATTTTTTCTTTTCTTCTTTTTTTCATTCAAATTTCACTGGATTAGTACTTTTCACTGGATAGCATCATTTTAGCAACTTTTTCCACTTTGGTCAATATTTCTGGATTATACAGAGAAGAGGTTATTTTTTATGTATCCTAGTAAGTTGTTACGTCTAAAAAATGAAACACTACATTGTAAAAAAAACTTCACTAAACGAAGCTGGTTTTTTTTTTGTTTTTCAGATTTAGCAATAAAGGATTTTTTCCGTTTTCTATGAAATTATAGGAATATTTTCCGCATGTTCGAGAATAAATTGCATTTTTTGAATTCAACCTGATGCTGTTTTAATAATCTAACCAACTCACGGATCATAATTTAATGACCGTAATTTTGTGCACGTATTAGCACTTAACATTTGTTTTGCTTGTCATTTCGCCCTTCCGCTTTTATATATACTTCCACATGTTTAAAAATAACAAAGAATGTTTATTTCCCCATCACTAAGAGAAGATAATTATTGGCGAAGTGATTTGTTTGTACTGTCTCCGATATGGAAAGTTATGTTGAGGAAAATGCATCAAAAATAAGAGATCAGTAAGAGGCGGGTCAAAAGGAGACACGCGAGTGACCTTAGTCCATATTATTTTCTAATAATCTCAACAGGACTTCATTTTTCCTTTTACTTCCAATAATTAACCCCCTGGAAAATAAAAAAGAACAGCAAAGAAATTAGTAATAATTTGTTTTATTTCCGGAGGGTACGTTTTGGATTAATTTTGGAATAAGTAGGAAGAGAACTACAAAAAAGAAACGGACTGTATAGAAGAGAAGAGATGAAGTAGCTGAAATCTAAATTTAACGTAGCCTGAATGGCGGTGTAGTTAATTGCATCTTTTGTTTCTCGTTCTTTACTTTGAACATCTTTACAACTAAAATGCTCTTTAGCTCTTGCTCTGTTCCCATTTTAAAGAATTTTTTTATCTTAAGTCCTTTCAAGTGATCAACCACGGATTAGACGGCATAGGTTTGTCATGTACGTTCTGCTTTTTAAATTTGTGATCCGTATTATCGCATCTGCGGTTCTAGTGAATAAGACCACAGACCGAACAAATTGATAGGATTAAACGAAGCTCAGTGAATGAGCTTACATATCAATGAGATCATGTGTAAGAGACAGGTGCAATTTTGTCTACGAAGGTAAATTAGATAATGATATGCTGAGAAGAGAGAAAAAATATTCACACTCCACTTAGTGCCAACCTTGTTCCCAGGGTCTTTTTTATATCAGAAGGCGCTATCCTCATGTAAAAAAAGGAAAAGTAGCCCTGGGGACGAGGTTGACTTAGTGCTAATTTAAATCGCGCGCAATGGAAATTTTGTAAGAGAATTTTTGAGAAATTCTTCCCGCCTCATTAAGTTTTGAGAATTAAGATTTCTTTTGAAATACGGAGGTTTGTTAAATTATTTTAGTACACCCACCAATCTATGGAAAAACTAGCAGCGCAGTAAGCGAAGGAAGAATGGACGATTCAAAGCAAATTATTCCACACTGCCTCGCTGCTTAAGGAATTCGCATTTACTAAGTAACCTCGTCTCGCAATCATGTTTCGTCAACTGAAAAATAAAAAGATCCCCTTTAAAAGAAATGTTTTGATGGATTCCCTGAAAAAGAAAATGCAAAATATCCTTCTTTCTTATGCGTTAGCGACTTCCTACTTTAAAATATCCCTTTCGTCATGCTACTTCCTACTTTCTCTTTTCTGTGCTCTATTATTAGTGTATTCTTTTGGATGATCCGATCAATCTGTATTACTGTTTTCCCTGTAATTGCGAGATGCAATCCAACTTAAAACCACCTTTCAATCATGGTCATAACAGTCTGGAACAACTTGCTAAATTTACCAAAACATACTGGAACAACGTGCCAAATTTCTTTTACCAACTGACTTAAGACCGACATCACCACAGTTAGACATGGAGGGGGTAAATTAAGGAGTCTTCCAAAATATTTTCAAGATAATCACTACCAGGTTTCGCGTCATCATCTACACTACATACTAAGGAGGCATAAGTTCTAATATTTTTCACGCTATCGAGTAAGTTTATTGAAATGTAGCCTCGTTTGGAAGAAATACGGATTGATCGGATCAGCCAAAATTATGTACCGTATATGTCTTCGTTATAAGCAAGTAGTTTTAAAATGCAGACGGAAAAACTGAATTAGGAATTAGGAAAATAACAAATACTGTTTATGTTTTGTTTGTTTGTTTTATCTCATCTGGGAAATGTTTTTCTTTGTACAATTCCGAAATGAGCGCAGCTTAGAGAGAGAGAAAAAAAGTTCTACATAAAATATTTTTGTATCTTAAAATCTTTGGATATCTTGAATGATCAACATTATTGGCTTGATATTCAAAATGATAGACAGGACAATATCTTCGTCCATATATTCTAGTTTATCACAGAATAATAATAAAAATTAAACATTTAAAGTTAGGTAGATAATGCGAATTTTCGGTATGTTTTAGTGTGGTTCGTAATAAATGATGATCCATTTCTTATAGGACCCAAGTAAACGTTTTATCGTATATAACAGACATGGCGCCTGATGAAATCCGCAAGTATTCGCCAGTATATTAATACGCTAATCATATTGCTCGTCTACAAACGAGGTGTGCCGAAATTTTATGACTTGTCATCGTGTAAAGCAACATACAAGAGAATAAAAAAATGATTCCATTATATGCTAAGATAAATTTTTGTACAAAGCCACCCAATATATCTATTCACTCCATTTAACGTGCGAGATTACCTGACACCAAACGCTGTTTATACATAAATCGGATCTAATAAAATTTGCTTATATATATATTAAAACGAGGCTTCGGTTATTCTCTTCGATTCTTGTTCCTTTTTAGTTTTTCATATGAAACATACTGTTGGAAAAATTAGCTCTTTTTAAAAGCCTTTGCGATGGAGAACAATCATCATCATAGGATATTATTTGTCATCTTGAACATCTTTGATGTTTGAAATAAGTTTATAAGATTCGCGTGTTGTGTTATCAGTGTTCTTTCACCCCCTCTCTCTTATCAATGTTGTCTGCGCCTCATGGCACCTATATGTTTCAGAGCTGTCTCATCTCTCTACCGCAGCATACATCACGAGTTCTTATATACAATGACAGCATATGCAATACCTAAACGTATGCGTCTTCACTAAAAATAGATCATCGTAACGAGATGTATCGGATATGAACCTGGTTGCATTAAACTTTCCATTGGAAACCTTTATAATTTTATGAGGAACCAGGGGTCTATCAGCTTTTACCAAACTTATTTTACATTATATTTCTAATAATTAACCCCCTGGAAAAAGCAAAATAGTAAAAGAAATGACTAATTATTTTATACCTTTCCGGGGGACAACATGCATTTTAACTTTTCTATAATGAACCTCCTCTGCACAATCCAGGATATATTGTCTAAGAAGCTCCTGACAAAGTGGTTAAAATGCTCATTCCCCCTAGAAGGCCCAAAATTTTAAGGGAAATCAAGTCAGGGCCACCCATTGGACACATGGTCACACGACGTTGAAACAACGTTTATTCGACGTTGAAAAGACATTGTTTAACCATGATGTGCTCACTGGGCACATACGGATGGTGATTATCTGGTAGATCGATCATGAGAGGCGAATTTCTTACTGTATTTTTCGTTACTAAACCATTTACATTAACCCAGTCATAACCCTTCATTAACTGCTTACTCCAAACCAGAAATAATAAACCCACTGTTTACTTTATACTTGTTATGTGAGTGTCAACATCTATCAATTGTCAACTGATGGGGAAGGAAGCTGCCCGCATGTTATGACCGCTTAAGAGTTTTCAGTGATCTGTTAAATCTTGGTTAGTGAATGTACCGTGTGAAGTTGACAAAATTGACGCAAACCAATTATAAAAGTAAAGTGTCAAACCATAATTTCTTGATAAGACACAATCTCGTTCCCAGCGTATAGTTTTACTGCGTACGGGTGGCGCCGAAAAAAATTTTCCCGTCTGCCCTTCGTATAAAAAGGGGACGAGTTTGGAAGATTTGACCATTCCGTCATTTTATTGAGTTCGTTGTTTCTA
Organism: Bythotiara depressa; assembly: GCA_027564595.1. NCBI lineage: Eukaryota > Metazoa > Cnidaria > Hydrozoa > Anthoathecata > Bythotiaridae > Bythotiara > Bythotiara depressa. Next base: position 8,253 of record JANTOQ010000017.1, on the reverse strand, counting down.
TCGATTTTCGAACAAACAAGTCGCGAATTATAGTCCTGTCACACAGTGAAGTTTTGTTATAAAGTTTTAATTACATTAGAGGTACACACGTACTAACTACCGTACCTGTGAACTCACTCTTTCAAGAGTTTTCTCGTAAACTCTTGATATAGCATCTCGGCAAATAATACTGCTACACAAAAAACAACCGGGTTTAAATCAACTAAAACATTCCATCGGTATTCGTCGTAAAGCGTGATTTAACGCACGATCAAAATTTTCTCAAAATCTAATTTGTTGCTTCGCAAAGTGAATGGGGTAGAACAACCTCGTACGCAGGGGTTTTTTTTCAGTTTAATATTTAAACGTTTTTCAAGCTGAAAAATGAAAATCATACTCGCGTAGAAAATGGCGTAATGAAAATTTGAGGGTGCAGAGCGAACCTAATAGGTATTTTATCGTTCTGTTGATAACAACTTTGGTGCGAGAGGTGGGAGAAGCTTCATAAAACGGAAACACCTTCACACAGAAAAGAAGGATACAGCGCGAAATTATTCACAGGAATAACATAAATAAATCTTTTGATGTTTAATATATTTTCTCACTTTTTTCCTATTATATATAATAAGTCTTGTTACTATGAACAAAATAAAAAACAGCTATCAATTATATATATCATTCACTAACCATGGTAATTAGCGGTACATTTCTACATAGAACGACAAACTCGCGATATTCCCTAAGCTTGCCACATCCCTGTTATGAAAGTGAATGCGTATTGTCAGATCAATGGGAAGCGACGTGTTAGATCAGCTCTTGCTAAATTAGTCGCACACGTTTTATAACACATCTTTTCTTTCAATAATTTTTTCACTCTGGCAGGAGGGAATTTCGGTACATGAAACAATACCAGCCCAATAAAAATGGAATGCAAATTTCTCAACGTTTCAAACCAATGTTTCTTTCAATAACAGATCAATAATAATAGATTAATTTTTCTTAGTTACATTCTACGGAAAACAACAACAACAACAAATCACTTTCAAAAAAATAATATTTTGAGAGATTGCTTACATGATCCTTTCCAAAGACCTGACTATAGGGGATGTAACCAGAACGTTCACCAATACAAATAAGATAGGGAACCTAGTATAATTACATACGTCAGTAATGAAATACACTATGGGGTACAAAACTATGTCCGCTGTATGCACTACCACCTGTACGGCTATAAGGAGAGTATCGTAAACTGCTACTTCCGTAATTATACCCAGGAACAATTGGTCTCGGACTTTTTCGTTGACTAACACCACATGGACATCCATGGACGTTGCATGTGTTTTGTGTAGTCGCCACCGATGGAGGAGGTGGCGGTGGGATTGTGTGTGTTTCGCAATTATTTTGTTGTTGTATGCTTGTGTGAGATCGTAAGTGTTGAAAGAGTTCTTCCGATGTAGGAAATCCGTTTCCGCAATGTTTACCATCAGAGACCCAATTACACACATATGGTTTTGGGTTCTGAGTGTTTTTTAAATAGTTTTCGTATCCGCTTGGGGTGTGCGAAGGCGGTAGTGGTGGATATGTGGATTTGTGTGGAGACCCGTGCGTACATTGGTGGATCAACGCAGGGTGTAAAAAGTTCTGAAGAGGATTATGAGGCATTTTTGAGCAATTTGTACAGTTCGGATCACGGCAAGTTATCATCGGTGGTGGTGGTGGTTGGCTGCCTTTGTAAGATTGTGGATAAAGTGACGTTAAACTTCCTGCTGGTTGGTAACCACATTTAGATTCTGGTCCAGATCGAACTTGATTACACATCGGACATGGACATGAAGCATGTGGAGGTGGCGGTGGTCGACTGATGATAGGCAGCGGATCAGAGTGCGGTCGTATCGTTGTGCACTGGACGCACTCACCGTGTTCGTGGTTGTGGGGTGACAGCATTGGTACTTTTGGTGGTAAGTGAGGTAAAGGTGGGGACGTCGTACGACATTGTAAAGATGCTGGATAAAGTCCATTCATATCACGATTTATTTCAGAAGGAGGAAAACAGCGTAGTTTATCCGATTCGCTTACGGATGCTGTTGACAAAAACCGATTTTGAAAAGCAGTACTCACAGGCATAATAGATTTTGACGGCATAACGGAACTTCCACTCGACGTTAATGTTGGTGGTGAACTGCGAATAAGAGTTGGTTTCACGTCAAATTTATACGGTTTAAATGAAGATTTGTTGTCTTCTTCTCTTGTCGTCAATTTATTTAACATAGTTGAAGTTGTTTTAACTTCCTTTTTATCATCATCTGTCTTTCCGATACTACTGCAAGTTGCCGCCAAAAGTGCCAAGGGCGAAGCTTTCGTTTCGGAACCCTAATGACGAGAGATAGTTACTGTTACAAAAACAAAATATTTTTATTTTTATATCGTAATAAATTTTTTTAACGTTTTTTTCCTTTCTTTAAAACGAAGAAATAGCAATACCTACCGGCTGTAAGATCATTTTCTATGAAGAAATATTTCTCACAGAAATATCAAAATATGGCGTAGTGAGTGCAAGCAAGGATGTGGAAAGTTATAAACAGTTTTCTAAAATTTAAGCCCACAAGACAGTATTTTCAGAAATGCTCATAAATAATACAACAGTTTATGAAAAGTTTGAAAAACATGTTTACCGCCTGTCAGAAAGCAACGAAAGAAAAAACATAGAAAAGTTACTTCTTTTCATGAAATAAAAACAACATGAGATACAAATGTAATTGTCCTTAAATATTTTAACAAAAAAAAATTACACTTTGTAATTAACGAGTTTCTTTTACAAAGAAATATAAATTAACTTCTTTTTTTTAAACTTGCGCTCAAAATATTGTGATATTATTTACATCAGGGAAGTGAAGCGTAAAAAACACAAGTATAAACACCTTATATGTGACAGTTACGATTTGTGGAAGAAAAAGTTTGATATGTAAACTTACCGTTATATGCGGCTGTATATATTCCAAGTGAATTGGCAACCTTTGTTGTGTTAACATTCTCTGAAAATTGGGAGCTCGTTTCCCGAAGATTTCAGGACGATGGCGCGAATCAGAGGTAACGTTGGGTCTATCTTCACTGACTGTCATGGCGAAACTGAATCAAAGAGCAGTGTTCCAACTGAATTCATTGTAACTGACGATCAAAGGTTCCGATGCAGACAAAGAAATACAATGCCATGCGCCACAACTCATACGCTGTCAATTACTCAAACTTTTATAGAAAACCGACAACCAATCAGAGGGCACGATTCGTTGAATCCGATAATCTGATTGGCGTAGACGAAAACAATTGACTGTCAATAATAATGATTAGACATGGCTTGTGATAATTTACACCCTGAAGAGCGATTGAGAGGGCGGGATATAATTAACTTACAAGTCGCCATTTCCAGAAGCCTCAGACATAGAATCAATAACAACGTGACAGCTCCTGTCAATCAATGTTTTAAGTTACGACAGTCAGTAAGTGGCTGCCGAAAAACGCTGACCGCACAGTGTTGAAGCAAACGGTTCTGTTGAGACAGCTTAAAATGTTATATCAGCACGGCGATCATATAAATAAATAAATAAACATTACAGACAAATAAAAGGTGATATTTTCATAAGGAATACACGTGTGATTTTATCTCCGTAGTAAAAACAAAACAAATACAACGAAATTAAATTGATTTACGTTCTTTGTCTTCCCTTGTATGCGAATATAATTCGTTGTAGTCCGATATAAATTATAGATTTTTATATTTTATATTTTTCTAAAGTTTAATTTCGCAAATTGGTGCATGCTAATAGTTTTTATTCAGGGCGGCATGTTTTGATCTGTTTTTATAGTTGAGTCTCTTATCAATTGTACATGTCAATCAAAACCGTGTCGGTTTGTTATAATTAGAGACGCGCTGACATATCTATTGTGTGATTCTCATGTGATGTCTTTAAAGATTCTTCACAAGCTATTGTTTTTAACATCCATCTAACTGTATATTAAATCTGGTCGGCATGACACGAAAATATCTTCCGCACCTTAGACAAGAGAGAAAAGCTATTCTATCAACAGGGGTTCTTAGACATATTAGCTAGCTGGTCTGAAATACTCATCCCAGCGAAAACACACTTTTTGACGTCAACGAGGAGATAAAACATCAAGTCATCTACTCTTGTCAAATAATTGAATGTTTCTAGTGTGATGACATTAAGGAGACGAAAACGTTTCATAAAATTTCCAACTCATTAAAACCTCTTAATATGTTTAATGGAGTTTGGCTCTTGCGGTATACAGCTCCGGAACTTCATGTCACCTTAAAGGATGTCGTGTTAAAGACGGAAGCTGTATATTGGCGAGTCATCTTTAGATAGATTTTGCCAAAATTGTAACAGAAGAAAAGCACAGGGACATTGTCAATGGGTTATCGGGTCGCCCCATATATATCGTCACATCCCAATGCTCTTTTAAGCTTATGTCGGTGAAAAGGTTGAGGCAGGGTTTATAATGCGTGTATTTATGCCGCGGTCTATTTATCATATTTTTTGTTGATTTTGCCAGATATTAAGGAAACAATTGATGTAAAAAATTGATCACATACGGTTCCCTTTTATCCTAACAGAAATAAACCATGTCCAGACTCTGACCATTTGTACAAATTGTTTATTTTTCCCCCGTAAGGGTTTAATGTTAAAATATTTTAGAAATAAGTTGACGACTCGACGATTGAATCAGATCTAAATTTTAAGCTGATCTTCAAATGAATGTTTTTGTACGACATAAAACAATAAAATAGATATAAGAAAAAAGTCGGTGAAAATTCTGAAAGAAACCTTCAGTGGATTATATTAATCAATTTGAGGTGATATCGGTAATTTGACTTGAAGGAAATAACAAAGAGGCAGCTTAGACTTTCTTAGCCTGTTTAGACAGTTGCGTTTCGTTTATAAGCTAAAAACCGTAAGCGCAAGACTATCTTATTCGCATCTTCGTACAGATCTGGCGGCTCGTGTGACCTCTGTGTTTTATTAAGTTAGATCTTGGGATCTTAATGTGATATTTGTGAATGGAAATTATCAAGAAAATTTTACATTCAACAAACATGGCGTCGGTACCATGTTGTTATGACTTGTTTTTTTCAAACTCTTCTTGGACTTTTTTGTTTGAACGTGGTCGTGTATATCGTTCCTTATTTATAACTGTCACTTTAGGGGTTCGACTTGCAACAGACTTAATCAACCAGAGAAATGTTGTGAAAGGACGGTATAGCAGACTATTCGATGGGGTTATTGAAACGTTCGGATTTCCAATTGGGTTTAATTTACCGCGGGGAGCAAGTTTTCTTTGTTTTTGTCTGCGTAAACACTTAAAAAGTTGAATTGAATCCTATCTTGTTTCAAGCAATATTTTACCAACCTCGTTCCCAGGGCATTCCTGGGAAGGTCAAAATGGAAAAAGGCCCTGGGAACGAGGTTGCTATTTTATATCACGTAATCAGATTACACTAATATGTAATAAAGATGTCGCTGTCCGCGAAAAAAATTCCGCTTTGTTATAAATCCGGCTTAAATATCTGAACCTGTTGCTTCTTTATTATTTTTTTATATTTGCACAGAGTAAGAATAAGGTGGGAATACGTGATTGAAAACAGATTGGTTCTGGCATGTTTTCGGTGTTGTCGCCTTCTTCAGAGACGATGTACTATTTATTTATTTAAATATATTGTATTATTAATTTTAGCGAAGAAAGTTCGCAATTGAATTACCATTTAGAAGCACGTAATTTTTTTTTGTCATTTAAGGAGGATTTCCACTTCCAATTGCGAAAAAAGTTCAACTTTCAAAAAAATAGAAGTATTTCGCTTGAATATATTTCGCTTGCGAAAATGCCAAATTGAGCAAATTTCCGTATAATTTGGAAAGCTTCAAATTTCGCTTCGTTTACGAAATATAGACGCCACTTGTATTTCTCGATTTAATTTTCTATTCGCGCGAATCAAATTTTAAGTTGAAAATGCAGATTGTAGTAAATAGAATACAGAACAACAACACCCTCCTCCCCAGAGCTTTTTTCAGCTCTGGGAACGGAGGGTGGAACAATATGTCGTCTACTGTGATAACGAAATGCGAAATCAAATGGTAGTCCGCCTTCGCAGCTGTATTTACCACCACCTGAAAGAACTAAAATCTTTCCACTATAACAGCATGAGAACGCATGCGTAATTGATGAGATTCGAATGATCATTGACAGTAACTATGCTTATCTTTACGGTTATTATTAAGTTCTATTTAAATTTTATTACCATACGGGCTATTTTCTCATTTGATTGCGTCATTAGGAAAATATTGACGTATGTTACGACTTTTTCGTATGGAAAGCGATCTTAAGTAGTTACTAAAGTGGTTCGCCTACCTTTTATTGCGAAAGACGAGAAAGTATTACATCCAGCGCTTTTTTCATTTTTTATATGGAGGACGGCCTCCCGATATCAACAACAGAAAGAGGCCCTTGGTCCCTCAAAAAATTGTTGAGATTGTTTTGTTTACACATTCCAAAGTTCCCGTACAAAGTGAATAGACCCTTCCCGAATTGACGTCATAACCCTGACAAATGACGTCACACGAAAAGTTTCTCCAGTTTTATGATAAAATGGATTTCAAACTCAAATTCATCGTCCCAAAATATATATAAGCTGAATATTTACGCAAAAATTATTTCACAGAAAGAAAATCCAGATATTAGTAAAAATTACGATTTTTTTAAGGAATTTATTTTATGACCTAACTCCTCAATAAATAAAATGTTTTTCACTCAAATTTAATATTGGTGCGTGCGGCCATCA
>JANTOQ010000016.1:0-36951 GCA_027564595.1 Bythotiara depressa | reverse complement strand
GAAACAAGAAGTAGAAAATACCAGGTAGTTTTATTATTTATCTGTCGTGGTTATTGTAATAAAAATATTGAGTTACAGTTAAGCTTCTTCCTTGTTTCACAATGTTGGATCTATTTTCTATATAATTTTACTTTCATATCTTTATAAATCTCCATTTTTTAATATACAATATACGGAACTATAACAACCACTTAACATGGAGGATAAATGAAAAGAGGACAAGCAATGTGCTCTACCCATAATGCAATGGTATGGTATACTGACAACCAAATGATGGAAACCTAAATAAATGAACATAATGGCAGCTAAACTGCGAACATAATAAGAATATGAAGTCAGGTAACATATGTCTATATGCCTTACAATTAACTTGGGTTTAACTTAAATAAATTAAATAAATATATAAAATAAATATATACTGTACTCCATCTATTTCCTATTTTGAATTTTCCATGGTAAAGTTATTAGAAATGTATGGGAAAATATTTCTTTGCTATTTTGTATTTTCCAGGGGGTAAATAATTTAAGGTAAAATGGTAAAGACACCCTAGTTCTTTATAAAACTATGTATAAAGGTTTTTATAAAAAATTAGAATAGATAGTAGGTGTATGTTAATGTAGATATTTAAATGGTAAAATAAAAATAAATTTTATCTGCAGCTGGTGATGGTTTATCTTCTTTATATAATAATGAATGAATTATATTAATACAAAATTTTGCCATATATTTAAATTTTCTTTGATATGATTATTTTAGTATAGAATTCAACTTTTGAAAGATTAATTAGTTGTAGCTGGTATGTACTATGTATGACTCAGAGGTACTTGATGTATATAAATATAGATTACATCATTCTTCAAAGAAACAGAAAATGTGGTATATAATTAATCTGAAATATATACATAGTTCAGTGCCTTTGTTTTTAAGAAGTGTTTTCATCGATTATTACTCAGTTTTTTGTTGTTGTTTTTTTGCTAGGAGGACCCTACTGTAAGTATATTTATTTGTGTAAGATTTGTAGCTAAATTTTTGTGTGGTATCAAAAATTGTTTCTGTAATATTTAAAAATACATCATGCAGCTAAATATATGTATAATAGAAGAGGGATATTTTTATGTCATGACTTTGAGTTCAAAATGTACTCTATGTAAGGGTTAGTTTCTAACTCGGGTTCTAATATATCATTACTGACTATTGTTATTATTATTATTATTATTACCTCGTGGTAGCGCAGTGGATTCGTCCACTCGCAACTTGGTTCCCCAAGTTAAGCCCTGTCCTCCTTAGATAGTGGTTGGATGGTGGACAATGAGGGAGACGTGGCTTGGTGTAGTGCACAAGCCAGTGAAATGTGGCAATGTTGGCATCAGGCTTTCACCAAGGGCCTTAATATACATTGGGAGATAATCACCTCTGTGATTATCATATGATTAAAGGTCATAACTGCCGTCCTAAATGTAGTCTTACAACAGCTGTACAAACCAGTGTAGCCGGAACGAGTGAGTAACTGTTCTGAAAGAACCGTATTATTATTATTAAATCATATTTATACAGGATAAAATTCATCAGAAAATAAAATATATATATATAGAAAATTATTACAAAGTATATAAATTAACTACTTCACTGCGATTGGTGCTTTTTAAAATACAGAATATATGATTGGTTTTGAAAGTAAATTATACTGTAAAGGTTAAAATTAATGAAAATAAACAGAACATGGATGTAAATAAATATATAATGAATGAAATGTAATGGCGATGAGTGATCCTAAATTTTTATTTAAAAACTAAAATAAATGTAAAGATTTAATAAAAATTATTTTTTAACCCTACCACGCCAGGATATACTTCCTGCCTATTGCAAATTTCCAAATAGAAAACCCCAGCTTATAGTTTTATAAAAGACCAGGGGGTTATCAACTTTTGCCAACATTATATTCTTTTTAATTCCCAATAAGTAACCCCTGGAAAAAGTAAAACAGTACAAACAGTACAGTGATGAGGACCCCAGGCACTGAAGGGTAAAATTACATAACACTTGTGTTTTTATAAAATTATAACAGTTCATCATGAAAGCATATTTTACAGTACATGTTGTCAAGTCCCTCTCTAACTGAAACTGAAACATGTTTAAAGCAATTTGAGTGCTCGAAACTGTGCTCTAATATGACTTTTAATTGGTTCACAGTTTTTTATCTTTTATATTAAACTGTGCTTGTGCAAGAAGCTTTTGATTATTAAAAGTATTTATACTGAAGTAAAAATATTATATTTAAAAACAATGTACAATGATTTCTGACATTCTGTGACCACAATCTGAAAATTGTGGTAAGTGCAGTTGTTTTGCTAATTAAAGGCTTATCAGAAAAAAAAACTTTTATAAAAAAAATTAATTGCAATTTTTTTTTTCTAATCCACTATATGTGATACTAATAATGATAAGGATACTGTTGCAACATCAAAATAAAATATTATAAATATATATATATGTATCATTATATAATGGTAGAGTTAATATTATATAATGGTCGAGTTATATATACTATGTTGATGGTTTTCAACAAAATTCCTTTTGTTTTTATTCATTATTTTTGTAACAGTTATATATATTTATATATATATACTTATATAAATAAATGTATACTTTTTACATACTTTTATACTTTCAATGACTGTTATATAAAGTTTTATTATGATTTTAGGCTCTTTTCAAAACAGGATTCAATTTTTTCATGAAATGCTTACTTGTATGCTTCTAAGGTGCATACTGTATATTACCTTTAAAAATTGTTTTTTGTTATATTACATAGAACCTTGTTATAAGAAAGCTTTGTGCCAGCTTTTATACATAATGACATGCTGGACTGTATTTTAGATCTTCTTAAAATGGGATTTCTTTGGGGTATGTTTCACCCTTAACCCCTATAGGTCTGTAGACATAATGCTACCCTGCAATCTTGGAATTACGCCTACGGTATAGTTTGAATCAAATTTGGTGTTCTTGTGACCCACATGATTTTCGTTTTGAAAATTTCAGAAGGCCATTAAATATTGATGAATCCACCTTTTGTGGAAATATTTGGGGTACCAAAGTTGTTCAAAGCATCTATTTTATTTCCCTTATTAGTGTGGCTACTCTCTGTAACGAATTTTCATTTAATTTGATTACAGAACTTAAACTGAGTTCATCCTTTCTCTCTGTTTTGTTGAAAATGTTTTAAAGGCTTTGTATGATTAAAAGTAGGAGCTCATGGAATGGTTCAATATTATTCTATAGATGTTATAGTGGTTTTAACAGTAATCTAATTATTCTTTTAAAACTGACAAGAATGGGTAAAAATGTCAAACACCCATTATCAGTAAAGTCAATAATAATTACTCAATACTGTAATATTATTTTTATATAACATATATTATTAATATATTATATATTCTTAAATAATTGTTCCTTCACAACTATACATAGTCATTATATAAGGAACATGTGATGTGGTTGTACCTTAAACAATAGAATTGGGGTATTACAACTAACATAATTTTTAATTTATTTTGGTAGTGGATAACCCAGGTCAGTTGGAGATGAGAAAGCCTGACACGTTTTATCATGGTCATGTTTTTTGAAAATACAAAAATAAATTTTATATAATACATATTTGTAACAAAAAAATATTTACTAAGAAATTAACAGTGTCAGAAAGTCAGAAGATTTGTGTCCAAGTTTTACTGTAGGGCCTTTTTAGATATCAAATGTCGGAAACTTTTTTTAAATGAAAGGTAATAGCTTACATACATTGTGCATTTTTAACTAATTACTTTAGAGCTCATTACTGTACTTGATTGCAGTTCATTTAAATAATTGATTTAAAATCAATTATATAAGTACATACTTCTCTCTACCTACATTATTGACAGGATAAGTAATTATCGACATATCTATGTTTGGACACATGCTTTTCATACTTTACATTTAGAGCTCATTACTGTACTTGATTGCAGTTCATTTAAATAATTGATTTAAAATCAATTATATAAGTACATACTTCTCTCTCTACCTACATTATTGACATATCTATGTTTGGACACATGCTTTTCATACTTTACAAATGATGCTTACATCCAATTACAGCAGACAGGTATGTTTTTATAATAAAGAATCATCTATGAATCTATTACATCAATGAGATTGTGAAATATTTGAATCAAGTTACTTAATTAAATGACATTTTACGTTTTATTGTGTTTATATTTATTAAAAATGATAACAAAAGATGTAAAGGTTTTTTAAATTAGATCAACGTGCTAGTAGAATGAAATCATTTCCTGTTCTAGTTTATCCATGGATGGATCGTGTCTTTGATATATGTGATATGTTTGATGTGTGTGACGCTAGTGTTATTAGTGTTTTGATTTAAGCGGGATATTATGAAAGATGATAACATATACTTTTATTTTGTGATTGTCATATTAAAAAGATTCTAGTAGGAACTAATGGAAGTTTGTAAGGACAAGAAAATGTTGGAGTGTCGAAAGGAAATCCTTTCTGGAAACTGAGCATTATGTGTTACTAATAATATAACAACTATTTGTACATTGATAGGGTGTAGAAGATTTATGGTATTTTGTTTTTTAGCATGTATTGAGTGAGATGTAAAAGTAAGGTAAAATATTAAGGCTGCTTTCTTAGCAATGTACCCCTTTTTAAGTCAAAATCCACCCATGCCCTCCTTTAATGCTATAATAATGTTCCTCTATAATGTCTCTATTTAATATTTTTCTGTTATTTTTAAGTAACATCACCCAATCTTATGTTCAGTTATTAAAGTAAAGAAAAGTAAAGAAGTTTGACGTTTCTGATATAAAAAAAACTCTTTGATATTTTTAGTTTATTTTTACACTCCATTGATCTCGAACAGATTGCACTTTATTTAGCAGTTTATATAATTTACATAAGGAAACAGTTAAAAACAATATACCAAAACATACAATAATATATGAGCACATCCAATAGATACTTAATAAGAAGAGTGAAACATGGTTTTAAAATATTTTTTCATAAAAATATTTTAGTGAAAAAAATTAAACTTATATTAGAGAAGTAGAGATAGAAGCAACTATGTAGATTAGTTATATAATATAGAACAGATTTTGTTTTCAGTTTCTATACCCTAGGAAATGCAAACAAGTAATTGTATCATTTTGTCAATATCTGTAATTTATAACTCCAAAAAATATTTCTAAATTATTTGCAGTAAAAGCCTCTTTTAAAGTTTATACCTATTGCATAAAAGCTTACTACACTTTGTGTACTACTGAGACCAGAGTGAGATTACTTTTGTATCTTCACACTTGTTGTTGTTTTGTATAAATGTTTGAATGCTTACAAACAACTGCCAAGAAAAGCTCTATGGTGGAGAAAATTAGGATTGTTTTTAAAATAAATATTTTCATGTTTGTTTTTATGTAGATGAGTGTTTATTCTTAATGTATTTCACTGTTGCTTGTTTGTATTCCATGCTTGCCAAATAAACTCTGCAAGATTCTGTTCAAGTTTACAACATTATGTCTGCTGTCCTATGTCTAGATTTGTATATAAAAGAAGCACAAGAATCCCAGGAGGAGAGAATCTTTTGTTATAATACGAAAGGTCAATTTATACTTCCTTTGTAAGAAATTGTTATTTTGTTTTTGTGTAATTTTTCTTCTATTGTTTAGTGTGTGAAATTACAAGCATCCATGATACATTCATTGAAAGCTTAAACTGATCACTTTCTATATTAATACCAGGCAATTTATTATAGGCTGACTCATTTGTTTATTAAGTCAAGGGGCTCTTCAAAGAATGAATGACATAAAATATGATCCAAACCCATCACATAAACATGATGTGTGGGAATGATACTGGATACCGTGGGATATAATTATGAAATTTGTCATGAAATTTTATGATGAAAGTTCTGAAGTTGCTGAAGGTTATTTGTACATTTTTGTGTCAGAGTTGAATGGAGTGAAATCATATGGTTATGTTTTTTTTAACCTTTGCTTCAGGAATCAGCAAATATATACAATTGAAGTTTGTTTACACTGTAGTATTTCTTTCTGATGTGTGATATATCTTTCACTTTTTTTATATCACTAACTACTCTGTCTAAGAATTTAGATTGTTTTGATACAACTGTTGTTTTTGTTGCTTACGGAATGGTGGTTTTAATCAGTTTGTTTCTCGTTTAGATTAATTAATTTATAGAACAAGATGTTTGACATCAATGTCGCATTACTTTATTTGAGTATTTTTTCTCCTATATTGGCAGTGGAATATTTACAAAACGTTGACTGTGGCTCATACATTGATTACGTAGCTACTGATCCTGGCTTGCATCGTTATACACCATATTATGTAAAATTGAACCGTTGTCATGGTAAAAACTTAGTTGCTAATCCACGAAATACAAAATGTTTACCAGATGTGATAAAAACAATAGACATATTTGGTGTGGATATGGTTCATCGTATTCCCAAGGGTGATATTAAAGTTGAAAACCATACAGCTTGTAGTGAAAAATGTGTTTTGAAGCCTGAGTCGTGTACGAAATATCAAAGCTTCCAGTCTAGGGACTGTTCATGTGTTTGTAACACTACAAAGAGACCCGAACCAAATCCTTGCAAGGCACCATTTTTTTGGCAGCAGTCTGCATGTAACTGTGTATGTCCTCATAAGACCAGGCAGTGTGACAAAAAGATGGAGTTTAGTGTTGACACATGTGGTTGTGTATGTAAACAGAAATTTAATTTACGGTGTGCAAAGCGTAAACAGTATATTGACGAAAATACTTGCTTGTGTGTAGCGCCGAAAGTGAAACAGTCTGCACATTCTGGTTGCAAAGATGGTGTTAGTGGAGCCGTGTTGGTAGTGATTATGATATTAGAAGCATTAGCATTTGTCATCTGTTATTTCTTTTTCTACATTTATTGCTATAAACATGTATATGTATCATGGAAAGAAGAGAAAACGAACTGCACACAAGATCAAAATGGTGACATACCAAATCATATTTACAGCATGCAGGAACCCTACATAGTACGTGAGTGTAATGATACAACAACATTTGAAGAAAATGGTGTGTCCCAATCATGTAATGGTAAAACTAATAACATTGAACCTCAAACACAGACAGAGGAGAACCATATCCACAAACCTCATTTATATCCAGAGGAGGAAAAATCCCCATTAACAAAACAGGGAGACGAGTGGTACTACTACAATGATATCACAGAAATTGATGGAATGCCAGGGTATGAACGACTACAAGGCCCTGACTATGTTAGTGATTTTTCTGAAGATGGCTACGCTTCAGTTACACAAGTATAGCTCTTTTAAATCAAAATGCGATGTGGAAGTCATTTTATAAATTGTCTACGGGTGCGAAGGGAATGTATGTATGTACCACACAATGAGTTGTCTATTTGAAGTTGAACAGTCAAAACAAAATGCATAAAAATACTAGCAATTGGCAAAGCTAAAGGGAACAATATCTCCTAAGAAATTATGAATAATTTAATTTGCATTTATTAGCATTTCGTTTTGTTGCAATGAAACAGAACAGAAATATTTTGTAAACATTGAATAATTGGTGCGTGTAAAATGTTGGGAACCCAACATTGAGTTGTCTTGATAATTTAAGAACGAAATAACTATTGCTACCCGATATCAAGACAAATGGCATGACATCATTTGTCTTGATTATTACTGGTTAGCATTGTTTTGTTCTTAAATAACCAAGACAACGCAACATTTTACACACCCTTGAATCCAAGATCTGATAAACATTGGACGCTGTAGGGTGGAATTTCTCTTTTAGTACTGTGGGTTATAAAATGCAAAGCAATTTTGATAGTCTGTTGTGTATAAGAAATTTCTTTGTAAGGTTGAATTTCCAATAGGCACATCTAGACTTAAAAATAATAGTTAAACATTGTGGAGGAGAGTGTAATAATTTTTCAATGATGTATTTCATTGAATTTTCCTCTTCTCCATAGAGACTTTGTAGGTTATTTTAAAGTTGGAAACCCAGAATGGATGTCTTCTTTGAAAAGGAAGTAGATATGCAGGAGAGAAAATACCTTTACTAAACTCCCAATTTTGACATGTTTTACAGTAAAACGTGTTATATGTAAAGGCTGCCTGTGTATAAAGAACCTCTCAACAAATACCATATCACAGTACAATCAATTTTCCTTAGTTAACTTATAAAAAGGTAACAAATTGTCTTGTAGTTTCATGTTATTTCAAAAATCTTGTCTGAACATGATTTCTCTTGAAATGCTCTCAGGTATTTCCTTTTGTGTACCCTTCTTCAATTAATGAAGGATTAAAGCCTTTTCATGTTAGAATACACCCTACAAAGCACATGTCTGAAGGTAATAAACTATATGTCATCTTAAGATACTGATGTATACTAAAATATTAAAAGCCACATGTCAATGAAAAACCATGCATGTGTTTTGCTCATGACCGTTATTGTTAACTAAATTTGTAAATAAAATAGTGACGAAGGTAGAAGCATGTTTCTATTTATGAGTTATTATAGTAATATTTTTAAATATATATTTAATTGTAAACATATCTGTATATACATATTGTACAGGCCTTGAAATTATATTTTTCCAAGTGCTAGAAACTACATCCAGTAATAGGGTTATACACTGCTAGATCATAATCAACCAAAATCAGAATTTTTTTCTATCTACATACTTTTATATTACAAGAAAGTTTTATCTGATTTTCATTGATAAAGCTGTTATTGTAGTGTGTGATGTTGCTAACTTGCGGTTAATGTTTGAACTAACATTCAAATTCAACGTGGGCCAGTTTGAGCCAACATTAATTCAACGTGGGTCATGGAATGAGTAATAAAGTTAAAGCTAAATTTTAAAAATAAGAGAAGTGTTTTGTTATACTTTTTACAATGAGGATCTGGTGTTTACTGTAATATAAACCTCAATTTCCAGTCATGTGTGACTGACAAAGAGATTGTATCCATCAGTCATGTCATGGTTTTAAAAATGCTGGCTATTTCAGGGAATGCTGTGTATTCTACTTTTCAGTTTACCACCCTTGTCTTATGCACTTTTTGTTAAGTAAAATGAAAGGTAATAAATTTTGTGGTGAGACGGATTTGTTTATGAATTGTGAAAAAATATAAAGTATCATTTTGGAAATTATTTTCCACGTTTTCTTTTTTAATGTTTTCATATTCTATAATTTTGCTTTGATTATAATTTGTAATGATCGCTGCTTTTGAAGGGGGATGCTGGCTTATATTTCATACACAAAATGGCGAAATTTGCAAAACGTAAATATTACATTTTCTTATTATACATACATAGTCATAGATTCATAATAAAACCAAACAAAAAATAAGGCCTCCTAAAAATTTATTACATTTTCTTAACTAAGTCTTTAAAAACTGATATAATGATGGATGGACTGTTATAAATGTGGCAAAAAAAAAGAAGATAGTCTGTGGATCTAAAGGATATCATATAGTTTTATCTGTAATAAAAATGGAAATTAAAGCCCAATTTCCATTTGGTACAAAAGTTTAGTGCTAATGTTTTCTGCAATTTTATATTATCCACCATACAATGCTTTATTGGGAGCTTGTACATATAACTTGCTGTCCTTGTTTCTTGAACATCTAACATGGCACTATGTATGCTCTTATTTCATAAAAAACATGTTTAGGTAGTAAGTTGTTGTTTGTTTCAAGTTTCAATCAAGATTTTCTGTTTTTTCTTTGTGTTCATATTTTTTATTTTCTGTATTTTTTTCTATATATTTATGAGAATTATCCCTTTTTTATTTGTCTATTTTTCTGTCAAAACTCTAATTTTTGCACTGTTTAATATTTAACTTAAAAAAAGAATCAATGTAGATATTATTTTTATCTAATGTATTTTTCTAGTTGTCTATCTCCCTGGAATGGTATATAGTTATGTTCTGTTAAATTGGTTTAGTCCCTATTTCCCTCCTAAACCTTCCACGAAACATCAGTACACTTAAAAATATATCTTCTGTCATGTATATAATTGTTCCAACTATTTGCTGCCATTGTTGTCTCCTTTATACTCAGGAAACCCAAGGTTTTATTCTTTAATAATATTTTTATTTGAATCTTCTCAAGAAAACCCTGGCTAGTATTGGCTTGATTATACACAGACCAAAAATAAAACAGACTCACTTAACTTTTCACGAATAAGCCTGTCTCCAAGTAAACTTCACAATGGAAACCTTGGTGATTTTATGAAGAACCCAGGGTCTTGTTAGTTTTCATCACCCACTTTATTTACTATTTACCATTATATGTACAATAATTTGACCCCTTGAAAAAGCAAAATAGCAAAGAAATTGCTAATAGTTTCATTTAATTCCAGGGGGTGGGGTACACAAGCATATAAAAGAGTTAAAAAGAGTAACTGAAAGTAGTATAAACAAGAGGGAGAAAAAACAGATTAGTGATTGATTGCTGTCTACAAGACCAACCTAAGTTTATAGTCTGCTAAACTGTGAGTAGATTAGTGATGTATTGTTTACTGTTTAAAATTTTAATTACCACCTAGTCATTTTTTTGCATATCAAGGGAAGTATCCTTTTAAGATAAATTAACAAACCAAATTCATCCTGCAGTGTTCACAAAAAAGCTGTGTCTATTCAGTTTTATTGACATATTTATGTATCAAAGAAAATCATGTTATTAAACAAATTGGTATATAGCTGGTTTAAATTTATTTATTAAATTTAATATAATTTTTTTTAAATGTTTTGTTAAGTAAAAGCATTGTTATAGAACTGGACAAATAAATACTTGGAATAGAATAAATAAAAATACACCTTTTGTTTTCCTTGGTGTTAGATTATTATTAAAAATAAATTCAACAGGTCATTCATTTCCCAACCAACCATGAATATTAAACATAAATTTTAACATTTTTCACTCTAGAGTTGTCTCATTGAGCGGAAGTTCCTGCTTGACTTTCAGAGCGGATTAGAAACTTCTGTAACTCAAACGAGAGCTTGAATTACAATCAAGACTTAATCACAGGACCCTACTTGATAACAATACTTTAAGTACTGAAGAGGCTATCCTGTGTCAGAATTCATTAATAAATAAATAACAGGAATATATCTTTGTGAATCATGATTTCCAACCGTTTTTTATATAATATAGCAATTGTCACGAACTTGCCAATAATTTTTTACTCAATTAATTACATCAAATTAAGGTTTTAATTTGCATCTAGAAAACTCATACATACATCTAAAAGGTGCAATATATTGGACCTCCTACGAAACTACCAATCTACCAATGAAAGTATTATTTTAAGGGATTAATACTCTGATTCGAATCACAATTTTATTTGGAACATATATCATTTCAGCTACAAATTAAAGAGATTTGCATCATACCAATGTGGTGCTATTAGATAAATTTTTTTGCTCCAGTAAAATTATTTCATGTATGAAATAGTTCAGAAGATCCGGGTAGAAATATACCTGTTGTTTTTAAACTGTTGGACTAAAAATACACTGAAGAGTTTCTCAGTGTTCTGAAACACATTAAAAAGATAGCAAAGAGCAAAGAAATGACCAATTATGTTATTCCTTTCCAGGGACGCTATCGCTTTTAAAGGATATATTATGATTGACACTGATGTGAAGCCCCTTTAAAAATAATAGTTCTAGAATGGAATTGAAAGGCAGGGTGTTTGTTTCCATGGATCTGGAGTCCAGTCTAGTCGAGTCCAGTTCAGTATTTCGAGTCCCAAAAAGACATTTGCCTTTTTAAGAAGTTTATATTTTTAAATCCGATTAAACTAGAAGATGGAAGTACACCAGAAGAAGAAGTAAATAATTTAGTAACGCAAAGGGGAGTAATTCTCTTGTAAGGATTTAAAGATTCGTATAACTAGGCATAAATAAACGTCTTTACGCAAAATATTGGAGGGTGGCTATAGTAAGTGCTCTTAGCCCTCATTGATTCATGACACATTTTGTTTTTGCATACTTTCTTACTATTTTAGTTTACTGAAATTTATTGCAATCGGGTGAAATTATTTATTCTGTCCATGAAAACAGGCTTCAAATCAGGGGGTTAAAATAGCATAATTCATTTATTTCTTTTTAGTGGCCAGCCAAGGAGAAACAAACAAAAGTAAACAATAAATATATAACTGAAATTCTCTTTTTATTTAGTTTCTAACTTCAGTAAACAAAATTTGTTTATAACCATTTCATATAAAAGATTAAGAATTAATTCTGAAAAAATATTTATTTCCTGTGTCAGATCCGTTTAATGTAATTTTACTTTTGACACCCATCAAAGAGGTTATTACAATTAAGACAAATTCCTTCTATGACGTTTTTCCATGATGTTATTGTTATGAGGTAATGTTGTTATAATTATGAATTTCATAGTTATACATAACATTAATGATACTTAATTTTTATAATTAATTTATGACATTCTATTAATGGAATGGGTGTTAAAACAATTTCTTGCTATTTTTTAAATTATAAAATACAGTCAAACCTGTTATAAAAACACCTACATGTACAAGGTCTGAAATAACTCAGAAAAATACATGTGGGTGAGAGTATTTTATTGATACATAATGGAAAAGCCTCCATGTTGTTGAATGTGACTTATTTCCAAACTTGGATGTATATTATACATGATGTTTTTATAAATACATATTTTTATAAAGAAATCTGACTTAAATTGAGATTGGAATTTCTTCAAGTTTGTTATAAAAACAGTGTAAAGAATAGAAACTTTTATAATGTTATAAAAGATCAGGGGGACTTGCCAACCTTTACCAACTTTATTTCCATTTTAGTTCCAAATAGAAACCCCCTGGAAAAGAAAAAACAGCAAATAAATAAATGTAGATTTGAATAATATCTGGAGACACCAGACACCAAGTGGTTAACATAAATAACTGGCTATAGTGGGCATTTTTTTCTAGATCCCCAAGGGAGCCATTATATATAGACTTAACTACACAAACTATATGATTTACTATATAAAGCTTTATATTTTATAACATGGTCTAAGTTACTGGTTTATTAGGATATGTATTTGAAATTAATTAATTTATGTTTTGTTCTAATTGTTATTTGTTAATTGTTACAAGTCTTATTCATTTAACCAGTTCACATGATTGTTTTAACCACTTCACATGATTGTTTTAACCACTTCATATGATTGTTTTAACCATATTAAACCTGGGCTTTTTTGGCTGCTGTAAACCTTGGGTTTAATAAACCACTTATTGTTTGATAATGAAACATTGCCACAGAGTAGTCAAATGCCTTATATATAATTATTTACCATCAAATGACGTCTACGATGTCATCAGAACCTATAGATGTCGTTACGTAATAATACTAAGTTTTGGTCTGTAAATTTCAAATCCTAGTCTGATGTGTACATTAACACTTTGCTAATGCAAATTTTATTTATTTATTTTTATGTCCAAGATATAGGGTATTGCTCACAAAGCAAAGAAATAATTTAAAAAAATTAACAAAAAACAATTGTTATCTGTTATTACCCAAAACTAACAGCTGATCCCTGAAAAATTCGATAATACTATAATTTTGTTTATCAGGTAAAAAATTAGAAAAAGTTAAAAAAATTCAAGTTGATTAGAAAACAAAGTTTCACAGATTAAAGAGGCTGCAGACCATTATCTCACCCCAAGAGTTAATAGGGTAAATAAAAAGTAATTTGACCTTTTTCTGGGTTGTGGTATTCCTTTCACAACTAGAATTATTATCAGTCAAAATTGGATTAGTGGTGGAAACCTTGGTAACCAAGAAAAATTGGTTGACCTTTAATATATAAGATATTGTTTTTGTTAGAGAGTTGGTCTTCTCATACAGATGGTCTTTGTAACAGATTTGATTTTAGTTATGAAAGTGTACATCCATATTGTTCTGCTTTTAAAACTTATTGAAATTAACCTTGAGTTCATTCCCTTCAAATTTATTCAAAAGGTACATTCTTTTGGAGACACATGATTATTAGAACGTTTTTTGTCCAGAAGTGGCATGCAATAATCCAAAATGATTTTTTGGAGGCATGGAGGATACTGGGAAATGCATATGAAGAATGGTTGCTAAGAATGTAAACAATCATCGTAAATGTCTGTCTGTGTTTTATTATTTTATTTTATTCTTATCTCATGCCCCTTTGTGTCACAAGAACCATTCTATGAATGTTACTTCTAAGTCCCGTACTACTTGAGAAGGTTAATAAAAATGCCTAGGTATCCTTTTTTTAATACTTGATAAGGAAATCATTATCCTGGAAGCAATAACTCCTTAGTGAATCATGGCTCTAATATTAAGTAATACTTGCTCTAACCTGATGACTCACAATATCTTAGTCACCAAAACCTTTTTAAGCAGTTCATTATCCTACCAAACCCAGAGTTGTTCACTCTGACTCACAGTTTTTTATACGCTTGTTACATGTATATGACAGAGTAAGGGGGTTACCGGAAATATTAGAATTATATTTTATTATATCCTTTTATATCATCAGTGAATAATTGAAATTGTATTTCTTTAGTTTATGATAAGAATAATATTAATCACAGAAAATCTTTAATTTTGTCATGTATGTTCTGTCCTTATAAAGAGCTAAGTTTTTATCTGCTAAGTTTTTATCTGCTTAATATAACCACAAGCGTCTTTGTACAATTCTAAGCAAGCCTATTTGTACAATTGTAAGTAGCCACATGAATGATATAAATCTACCTATTGGTTTAATTCTGTTGAACCCCTGTGCTTATTTCTATTTAGTGAAAGTTGTGGTAAGGGAATGTTTTTTGCAGGAGGTTAAATGGCTAAAAAATGTAATCATTTTTACTGGCAATTAATACATTATTATTTTAAGGTTTCGTAGATATCTTTCACAATCTTCATACTACCTCCTAAATAGATTTAATATTAAAGTTGAGGATACTAGCAGAGTAATATTAGTTCAGGGGGGAGATACTATTCAAATTGTCTCAGTATTAATTTGCTTCCAGACACTACATACCTCAGTTGAATTCCGATAATCTAGATAACTCTCTCTCACTCTCAAACTGTGTTTTGATTTCCCTTGCCTTAATAGTTTTAAAAGGTTTTCATAAACACTACTCAAAACTCAAACATTCATCAACTAATTCTATTGGTCCTATGTATATCTACCCCCTGAGTAGGTTTAGTATGGAGGTTATATATACTATAACAGTAATACAAAATCAGGGGGGCTGTCATCAAAAATTTAACCTTTTATTCACCCTTTTGTAGTGTGAATTTTAAAGATTAGTATTTTTTTAAATAATTTAAAATTCCACTGGCAGTGGTTTGTAACATAAAGACTTAAATACTTTTAAAATTCCACTGGCAGAGGTTTGTAACACAAAGCCCTATTGTTATTTCTACTTATTCAGTAATTTTAGTTGGTTTGGCACATCTAACATTGATGTAAGGAATATTATCTGATTTGGTTTGTTTGCTGACAAAATAAGTACCAAAATTGAAATCCTCATATTAAAATTAGTCTAAGTACAAATTTTTAGGGCATTAAACTTATTTAGAAATAATTTGATTTTAAGTTATTGAATTTTATAAGAGTTTGATCATAAAATATCCACATGATGAAAAAGTTTTCACACAGTAATAATTTTACAGCCAAAGCCATATAAAAAAACTTTGGAAAGCTACATTTCATTATAGAGCAGTAAATGACATAAAAATTGGCACCATTACTAATTTTGAACCGAGGAATCCAAGTATGACATTCATTTCTTCACAGGATATTTAGATTTTCCTTTTGATGACATCATACCTAATCGGTTGAAATTGAAGTTGAAGTTCTATTTCGCCATCAATATAAATAAAATGTACAAGGATAACAAAAAAAATAATTTAAAAATAGAATGAAAAAAAAAAATACTGTATATATAAAATAAATAAATAAAATATGACAGTTGTCAAACATAAAAAGATAAAAAGAAGCTAGAGTGATATAAAGGATGACACAAAAAAAGCTCAAGAGCTTTATTTCCATTGTGGTCCAGTCCCTATATAAATATTTAATACTGAATAAATAAAATAAATAAATAATAATAATAAATTTATAATGGGTGGAGGGAGATACTATAATTCATGATGTTTTGGAACTAAACGTTTTCATTTCTTGTAGTTGAACAAGTAAAAAGTACAAAGAAAATGAGAAACAAGTAAAAACGGATACGGTGTCATATGAATTCAAGTAATTTGTATAATTTCCAACTTCTTTCCTACAGAAGAGAGTGTCACATTATTTGTATAGATTATTCTCTGTAACTGTTTTGTTTATTGTTTTTTATCAGATCTTATTTATTTACCTTAGAACAAATTCCATAAGTAAGTATCAACAATGATGAGAAAATAAAAATAATAATAGTAGTAGTGTTGATAAACATGCTTCAGGTGTAATGACATTGACACTGTAAATCATAAAAGAATGCCCAAGGAAGAGTGTACATAACAATCCTGACTATCTGAAAAAATGTATCAGTTGTTATAAAGATATCCAAGGTGGAGTGCATGAAATGTATAATGCTTAGTTTGGTTAATGGAAAATGGTTAAAAATCAATTAAAATTGTTAACATTACCATGAACTAAAGAATTTCTCTGTTGTCATCGACAGTTTTTAAAAGTATGATATATTGTAGGTTATTTCTAACTATGTTTTTATTCAAGTATGATAATTTATTTAAGTGTAGTTTGTTTTAAGTTATATGATAGAAAGTGTCAAGTTTATTTTTATGGCTGGATGACTTCACTTCAGTTTTAACTGTTGTATTATAAATGATCAACATTTGTTTGTAAATTGTTTTGATAAACTGTCTATTGGACTGGATATACAGTGATGGCATACCAATAAAACTGTTCAGTGTAATAGACAACTGGCCATTTTTTATATATATAGTTTTGACAATGTTGAACCATGAAAGGTGGCCTTCATAAAGGAAGATTTTATTAGATACCAACTTTGTTGATAACTGTATTTTGATAAGAAAAATGTTAAATTTTTTGTCTATCTACTTCTCGTGTTTACTTTTCTACGTGATTGTATTTATGTTTGATGAGTTTCTCAACAATTTGTCTATTTTTTGTTCTGCTCTTTCTCACCCAGTTACACAGTCATGTGTAGATGTTATACATGGTTTTAAAATCTGAAACGATGATAAAAAATGACCATTATGAATATGAATAAGGAATAAATGTGGAAGCAGTTACAAAACGTATTTGTTATTGACTGTTTTCTTTCCTAGAGTCATGAATGATTCATCCATGTTTGGTTTCTTTGGTTTGTTTATTGCATATATGATGTTTATAAGTTAATTTATTCTGTTTCTTAGATGACAATGACATCAGGGGTTGACAAATGGTGTGCATGTCATGTGGTTGATTGTCCTGTTCATATATACTTAATATACTTTAAGTTTGTAAAATATGCTCAAGCATGAACACTCGCCAAATATGGACAATTTCATTTTATCGCAAATAAATAAACTTTTGGGTAATTTTGGAAGGAAAAAAATTGGAATACAGCAAGGGAGATTTATAGATTTAAAATGCAGTTTGTTGAGAAGTGAAATGAAAGAATAAAAGTCATATAGAAGCTTATATATAGATTAACAACAAAGTGCCTAAGTAATTATTCAAATTAAATGACTATACAAAGTTAATGTATGTTTAAAGTTAATGATGTGCTTTAGAATGTTATTAGATAATTTATGCGCATATTTTAATGAGGTATTTCCTTTACAAGTATGTATAATGTTCTGTGCATAATGTTTTGTTTTGCCTCAAGAGAATGTTTATAGGTATATATGATAAACAGGAACAGTGTCATTTATTTTTCTCTTATTCTAAATGTTCTTTTACAAGGTACATGTAGGGATATGACATTCTAATGTACCAGAGTTACATGCGTATTCAGCTACTGTAGAACAAATTTTGATATAAATATAAATTTAAACATATATAAATATAAATTAAAATAGTATTTTAAATAATAATTATGTATAAAAAACAATGCAAAATAAACATTAAATTCTAGCATCTATTTGGAATGCCCTTTTGAAGGTGTCTTACGTGTCTTATGCGTCTTACGTTTCTTACTTGTCTTATGTCTTACTCCATTTCGGGAATCTGAATAGGTAATAAATGCCCTTCTTAATAATTTTAGAGGTCAGATCAGATGTCAGGTCACATGTACCCTTCTTCAGACAATTCACCATGACATCATATGGATGGATATTTGGAGGGGCAGAAAAAGTTGGGTTTTTCTTTCTACTATTTTTGATACCCAGCCATTGAAAAACATAAATGCCACTTTTCTGGAATGTTCTGAATTTTCACAAATAAATATTTCTGATTGTAACATGATGAAGTTGATGCGATTTTTTGCTCTTAAAAAGTTACTGTTAATCTGGTACTGTAAATGATGATTCACTTCTATTAGAAGGATGTTCTATGCTTGTAATGCTACTGTGGATGACTTCATGATCGCTAGAATCATTTCTGGACTAACACACTTAACACGGTGGCATTATTATTATTATTATTATTATTATTATTATTCATTCCTTATTTAAAGTTGACTAGAGTGCAGTACCATCTAAATTAAATAATATATGCAATATATAGCCTCATTAAGGAAGATAATTAATGTCAACATATAAAATAATATTTTGAGGTAAATTATGCAGGATATGTAAGGTAATATGACAGAATGGTGAAACGACAGGTATGAGTCTGGAAAGATAGACAATGGAGGGACGTGAAGAATAAAAGAGAAGTGAATATTCAACAATCAGTTAATCATGTTTCAGTATTTTAAGTATTTTTGACTCTATGACTGATTTCTTTTATGTAATTTCCTCATGAGCTTGACTTTTGTTCACATGTAATTTGCAAGCATTCTTGGAAGGAAATTTCCAATCTAATTTTTATAAGCTTTTGCGATTTACCTGGATACCACCTTGAGCGACAGAATTTGCTGTGGTTTACAAGAGAAGAAATGGAGATAGGTTGGATTCAAACCTACTATACATTTAAGTATAGCTACATTACTGATCCAGCTTGAAAGTTAAATATCATGAAATAAAATGTATAAATAAGCCAGCTCCAAGGTCTTGATAACATGGATAAAATTTTTCTTATGAACATTTATTTTGCCTGTTAGATCTCAGTATTTCACTTGACAATATATTTTTGTATGACTTAAAGGAATTCCAAACAATTCGATTTTAAGCCTGTGTGCAAAATTGTATTGAATAGAAATCAGTTGTTTTTTTATATAAATATTGTGTTAAGAAGAAAAAGCAATTCTGACACCTCCTTATATTTAATAAGAAACTAGCTTTTGACTACACTGTAGCTAGGATCATGTATATACTAACAGAAACTTGATGTATACACTGTTAATGTATGGTTGGTCACAACATTAAAGTTAATGACCATGTAAGAATCTAAATGTAATATTCGCAATGGTCTTGACTGACATAATATTCTTATTGGAGGATTAATTTCAAGAAAGTAGATCCTTTGGAGAGTATGGAGAAGTCATTGAAACAAGTAGTGTGATCATATTCCAATGTGATATCCTACTGGTCTGTTTTTCATACTTTCAATGTCCATGTGGTGTTTTGTTTTGTTTCTGATAAATATTTCTTTCAGCATATTATATTAATATTATTATTATTATTATTATTATTATTATTATTATTATTATCTTTATGTTTTTGCCGTTTTCAAAATATACATAATTATGAGATGCGTTATATACAAAATATGTATAAGTATTATCTACAAAGTTAAAATTAACTGGTTGGAGCAAGTAAAATGGCATAGAAATGATCAATGATTCGATTTCTTGCAGGGGTGCTCATAAAATTAGAAAAGTTTGCAATGGGAAATTTATTATAATCCAGAAGATATGCTTATGCGTTAACGTTTTTCCAGGGGGTTAATTATTGGAAATAAAAGGAAGAAATAAAGTAGGTTAAAACTTGTAAGACCCCTTGCTTCTTCAGAAAATTATAATGGTTTACAGTAGTAAGTTTATAATAAAGCAGGGTTAGAATTTATAAATACTGGCATCAAGGCGACAATAATTATTAGTGGAAGGTTAAAAGCAACAAACTTGTGGCAATTAACTACAGGAAAAATAAAGGCCAGTAATAATCTAACAATTTGATAATTTGATTATCACTAGAGGATGTAATTGGAAACCATTGTTAATTAAATTTTCTAACCTCGTTAACAATTAAACAATTATTGATGTATTTAGAATTAATGTGTAAAGAATTATGATACATATCCATGATGTTTTTAAGTAATATGTTAGAAACAGTTGTTTACAATTCTCATATACACTAACTATATTACGGTATGTGCTGAATGTTTTAGATAGTTATCATTTATTATATAATATGTTATGTTTATTCTTTATTCTTTATCATAATTCATTATCTTCTATTATATGATGTTAAATATATTTTTACATACGCTCCTGGATGGTCCAAATTTATTATTGATGTTTCAACCAATGGTATTTATACATGCTATTCTATTATTTCAGATAGTTTACACACAAAGAAGTCAGTCTATGGAGATCACAAGATACAGTTCAATGGAAAACTCTATGTTTATAATACTGAGTTTATTGATGTGTTTTCCAGAACCATCTGCTTCAAAACAACTTGAACCTGTGTTCTGTGCCCCTCATATTCATTATGTGCTTGTTGACGAACAATACAGATATAAAACATTTGTTGTGAAACTGCATAGATGTATCGGGAAAAACGATCGTGGCAGTTCTCTAAATTGTTTAGCTAAAGAAACAAAAAATGTTACTGCTTTAATTCTTGGATCAGATTTCATGCCTGTAACGGTGTCACTTATTAACCATACATCTTGTCATGAACAATGCACTAAAGATGCTACGTCATGCAACAAACATCAAGAATGGGATCGTACAAATTGTCAATGTACATGCAAACAGACTAGTCCTCTGCAATCTTGTGAAAAACCGTTTTATTGGGACCAACCATACTGTGGTTGTTTGTGTCCTCGAAATGTAAATAATTATAAATGTAATGACAGAAAAGTATTTAATGCTAAAAGTTGTGGATGTGTTTGTGAATCAAAATTATTTCACCGTTGTACGAAAAAGAAAATGTTCCTGGACGAAGATACATGTATTTGCCGTCATGTACCCCCACCAAAGGTTGGTGCAGCATCAGGTAAACAATGCACAGGAGTATCCAAAATCATTGTTGGTATTGCTATCACTGCAGAAGGAATTTTTATTGTTCTTATATATTATTTTTATCAAAGGTTTTGGCTCCACCGCAAGACGAAAAGTATTACATTTGAAATCAGTGTTAATAATAACTATAGTAGCGACAAAGAAAGTTTGTCAATGTCTGAATTGACTCCAACCATTGAACAGAATCCCTCAGTAGATGAAAGTCCTTTAATAATACAAAGCAAAGAAATTGACGAGAAAACAACACTTACAACAAAACAAAGTAACTGTATAAAACATGAAAACGAAAGCAGCTTAATTAGGTCACATCTGTTAAGTGACACTGAAAGTAGGGATAAACGATATAGACATGAAATGGAGAAATTAGTTCCAGTTTATCCCTTTGAGGAGAAACTTCCAATTGTACGTAATAATCCCTCAGTAGATGAAAGTCCTTTTATAATACAAAGCAAAGAAATTGACGAGAAAACAACACTTACAACAAAACAAAGTAACTGTATAAAACATGAAAAAGAAAGCAGCTTAATTAGGTCACATCTGTTAAGTGACACTGAAAGTAGGGATAAACGATATAGACATGAAATGGAGAAATTAGTTCCAGTTTATCCCATTGAGGAGAAACTTCCAATTGTACGTAATAGAAATTTGAATGATAGTGTTTGCATTTATAATGACATCAAAGAGCAAGATGATCCATTTCAGAAGTCAGGGAGTATGGCATCTGTTACACAAGTATAAAGAATATAATGAGTATGTAATGTCTTTTATTGGCAGGCCCTATTCTAAGATAAAAGGGCTCATAATAGAACTTAATTTGCTACAAACGATTCCATCTTAAAAATCTTGGGAATAAATGACCATAAAGTCCCAACATGCATTGGTTATTGTTTTAATCTATGGTGTGATACATTTGATGAAGGATTATTATCAGTAATTTAGTCTGTTTTTCAAACATTGTAGCATGAAATAGCTTGAGATCTGTAGGGAGTTTTGATTTACAAGCAAACCACACTTATTACAGCTTAAGTTGTAAACAGAAGCCATTATCAAATTTGTTTTGGACAAATATTGTATTTTTTGACAAAAATACCAAATTTTATTACATAATTCCAAGTATATTTTGAGATAATACTTACGTACATTTCACTAAAAATGGACCAGCAACACACAATGTCATCAACTTAATCTGTACAATTTCAGTCAGGATGAATGATCATCAGAAATAAATATGTTCAGTTATCTGCTATGAGTTAGTTTTACTGCTGATAATAACGATAATGGCTTCTTTAAAAATAAACTCAACTTG
This sequence comes from Bythotiara depressa, assembly GCA_027564595.1. Lineage (NCBI taxonomy): Eukaryota > Metazoa > Cnidaria > Hydrozoa > Anthoathecata > Bythotiaridae > Bythotiara > Bythotiara depressa. The sequence continues at coordinate 14,258 of JANTOQ010000016.1, read as the reverse complement.
CGATCTAAAAACTTAAATTGAAAATAGTATTCGAGTAAAACCCTTCAAACGCATTCACATTCACATATGATTTTGATTTTGTGAATGGAACTTTTTGATGTTGCATTAAAATTTTTGGATTTTTTAATTTCAGAGAATGCAAATTTTATCCAAAATAATTTTAAGTTTCATTTATGCTTGTATAACAGTCCATGTTAATGTTTTCTCGGGTTATTTAATTATCAATTGAGGTAGCAACATCTACATCAACAAACTTCCATCATAAAAAATCAAGCAGAAAAAAATACATCTCGTGTCTATTAGACATGATGTAACTTAACATAGTTAATAAGTAACCTACTTAACGTCTTTATTATGAAGGGATTACTGTTTATTGACATATAAAACAATGGCTTCCACAAGTAAGTCGGCTACCACCGGTGTGGATCCACAGGTGTTTCTTATTAGGGAGGGCGCAAATGTTTACTTAATGGGTTTGGTTCAGTTATACATAGTTCGAAGTTAAGTTATTTGTAAAAATTGTTTTTTAATATATATATACCCATAGTCCACAGAGATATTTGATACTTTTCAGGGTTCCCAAGCATAAAAAGAAGTGTTGTAATTGACGATAGTATCTTGCAAAATAGTGTTACTAAAATAGATTGCCACATGTGATGTGATTGTGTCCACGTGTATAAAAAGGCACAAAAAAGGGCATTGCATGCAAGTATCACACCTAGGTGCTACTAGGTTCATATCTTTGTATACACTAAGTATCTTAGGGACATTTTTGGTACTGATCTGGTTGTGTGGAAATGTAAGACTGCTTGTCTTCCACATAATTGGACCCTTCGGAGATTTTTGAGGCCCTAAAACACACTTCTGAACACTTCAAGGGAAAAAGGACTAGGCTCAAAAAGGATATAAACCAGCAATGGAATGTTTAGTGTTATATAGCGATGTATAGTATGGTGTATTTAAATATTTTTGTATATACCTTTGTGTTGAATTTTTTATGTGTTTTCTTTGTTACAAATTATATTTATATGATATTATTTCAAATAAAAATTTATGTTTATTTTCTGCTATATCCATTCCTGGTTAACTTTTTTTAGTTTTCATACAGTAGAAAACATTTTTATCTGTTATAATACCAGTACAGTAACTGTGTATAGCTAGTGTGATTTACACAATGTCTTCTCTGCAAACACTGTGATAATTTTGTTATATAATATCAAATCTCCTTTACTAGTTTGAAGAAACTGTTTTACTTTTGGTACCAACCATTCTGTCAAGTAGCACTAGTGAGAAAACCTTAAAAGAAAACATTTTGGAGCAGTCCCCTTGTTTAACGTAAACATTTATAGCAATTAGTAGAAGTTAGATATTAATTGTTACTCGTATGTTTGTTTGATTAATTGTATATATCCCTATTACCCCCTGAAATGAATCAAACTAATACTCATTTATTTGCATAATCCAGGGGGTAAATGATTTGAAATATAAGGGAAATAAAGTTAGTAAAAGCCATAAATGACCCTGTTTCTACATAAAACTAAAAAAGTTTTCAGCAAGTTTTCTACAGGTAGAAGGTATATATCTAGGCATTAGCCCTTTAATGCATAGTGTCCCCTGAAAGGAATCCAATCATTGATCATTTCTTTGCTATTTTGATTTTACCAGGGGGTTAATGTTTGGAAATAATGTAAGGTAAATTTGGCAAAAGCTGATAAGACTCCCTGATTCCTTATACAATTATAAAGGTTTCCAATGGAAACTTTAATATAACCAGGAGGTATGCTTGTGCTTTAAAGGGGCTAATGTTGCAAGTTTAATGATTTTCATCGTTTCCGATAAAATATATAGGAATTTATTATTCATAAAATATAAGGTATTCAAAATTTTCGAATTAAATCTTGAAGTTAACTTTTTAAGCCAAATTACGCAGAGTTAGAAGTTTTCCAAAATGTTCCAGAATTCCTGTTTATATACTGTTTTCCAAAGGCAGAAGTATTTAAAAAATAACGGGACAAAAAAGAGTTTTATAAGTGTGTGTTGGTACACAAACAGAAACATTGACACTGCCATTTCCATTAAAATACTTTGTTGGATACATTAAAGTTTAGGAGTTTGAAACATTTCTGGAAGAAAAAGAAAGATTTTCCGGCACTTCCATCTCTGATATATTACATTCAAATCTCAATATGGACCCGAACCAGAAATAGCAAATAATACCCTGGTAACGAGGATACAATGGTAATACTGTGTTATCTATGCATCTAACTGCATTATTGGTGTGGCAAATAAATCTCTTCTCCCCTAATGTTTTCTTTTTCTTGTACTCATGAAATATAAAGCTTGGTTCCCACTTAGGGTTAATTCATGTTAACTTGCGTTAAGCAGGTGGTTTAAATCATGCTAATTTTTTTAAATGTAATGGGGATGTTCGCAGGTAGTTGATCGTTCTTGATCTTTGAAAATTAATGCAAAATAACTTGTTAAATTGTTAAATCTCGCATTAATATATATTTTAAGTATGAATTTTAGCAGGTAAATGCTGAAGATGATAACGTAAATTAACCCAAAATATAAAAAAAAATTCAACTTGTAGAATGAACCCAGTGGAAACCAAGCTTAATTAATTCACTTGAAAAAACCTCAGAAAATGTACAGAAAATCCAAACACTGTACTTACCAATTTAATTTTACTTTTCAAATTATTCTATAGAAATAAAATAGAAGAAGTATTTTTATTTTTAGTCCATGCAGAATGATAATATCAAACTCTTGCATGTAAGAAATTGCAGCAATATTGGTTGAAAAATGTTTAGTTTTTGGTGGTATTGTTTTGTACACAAAACCTTAAAATTGGTGGAAATCGAGGTTTTTGTTGGTGTCTTTTTGTAAACAAACATTAAAACTGGTTATTTTTGTAGTTTGTGCTTCTTGCCATATATTTGTATTGTTCTTCAGAGACGAACCAGAAATTTGTAAAATATACTCTCTAGCATATGAAATTTGAAGAGCAAATGACTAATGACATGGTTCCCACAGACCCTTTTAAAACGTCTTGAATTTGATTTTCACTTGAAACTCCTGGAATCTCCTGGCACATTAGTTTCCTCTTTTTTTTTGGTAATATTTGGTGCGTGACAGTAGGTGAGACTGTGTGTGGGAGATAAAAAGTTAAAAATAATAATTAGGGGATACAAAGAGATGAAATATTTCTTGCAGGTTAAATTTTTAATATCTTACCTGTTAGTATATTATATATATATATTTTGTTTATTAGTTAGCCCGGTATAGTGGTGTGAGGCCAACTTTGGAGAGCATATTCTAGTGGTTATTTCTTTCGAGTTGGTTGATAGGAAGGTTCCAGCTAGCTTCCTGAGGAAGGCTCTCCCATGTAACCTATGCTAGCATAGAAAATGCATGTAAAATGTATAACAACAACAACAACAACATGTGTTTGTGTGTTTGTGTGTTTTTTTTTGGTTTATGAATATGATCCAACAACAACAGCATTCCCATAAACAACAATAGATACAGAGCTCGACATGAAACAACACAACATTGTTTATAATAGATTAGGATTAAGTTTCTTTTTGGCTTTTCAAAATAAAAATCTCTTCTGGAAAAATCTTTGAAATCTCATTTTTGCTTTTCAAATTTCTGTGAGAACCATCCGAGGTTAATGTATTTCAAGAAACATTCTTCAGTTATCAAATTTTTCATTTCAATCCTGAAAGTATATTCCACCATTCACAAGTGTATTTTCACTGTTAATTCAAATTTAAAGTGATTCATGCATGAAAAATCAAGTTATACTACTTTCAAAGCCCTTTAAAATTGATGAAAAATGCTTTTTATTTGGTGTAAAGATATTTACTGTTTCTCAAAATATTGCATTTTAAAGAATAATTTTAGAGGAGATTTATGTTTAGTTTAAGCTGGTATTAAAAAAACTTGTGATGTCAGTAGATCTAATTGTATTTTTTTGGAAAAACATGTCTTTGTATACCTCAGGAAATACTTTAGCTTACTAAATCAAACTTGGCACCCTTGTAGTTGCTGATTTAAATATACATTGCAGAGAAAAAAAGTTTACAATAATAGTACTCATAACTTGTTCCAGGCCCTTCTGTGTTTTTGCTGACACTGCATTATTGAAACAACTAACCCTCAAAAAAGAATTTTTCATTGCTGGAACTAGATATGGATACTATTTTATGTGAACTTCTTTTCTCCAAAGACATATTGTATAACTAACTATACAAGGGTGCCAAATTTTAATCACCCAACTAAAGTATTTCTTGAGGTATTACAAAACTTTGTTTTTCCAAAAATACAGTTAGATCCAATGATATAAGTTTTTAATACCGGTTTAAACATGAGCTCATCTAAAATTCTTTAAAATGAAATATCTTGAGAACCAGTAAAGATTGAATTTTTTTTTTTTTTTGAAGGTTGGCAAATAACTTTTATAATTGTTTTATGTGTTAAAAGTGTATTTATAAACTTCTGCCATAAAACACGTAAGTGTCTGAAAGATTGTGTGCAAATATTATACAATTGAATAGGAATTATACAAATATATCATTAGAATGATTTAGTAGTTTAAATTATAGTATATATTTGTTAAGGCCTGGTTAGACTGCTATTATTTTGCCTATAATTCGAAAATAATAAGGAAATAATTGCGAGACAACTTTGACCAGACAGTTGTGACCAGACACCTTACTCCAGTTTCAAAATATAATGCACTGCATGGTCATAATTTCTATGGCTGCATTGTTTTTAAAATAATTACTTTCCTGCTTCGTTAACCTGTATTGTTTAAATTCAATAGACATGTCCTATAATTTCTACCGAATTATAGAAGATATGAAAAAAGTTTTATTTCTTCAAAAATTATAGGGAGGTTAATAGACATGTGGGCTTAGAAATTAAAGAAATTATAGCAAATTATAAAGACATGTTACACATTCATAATCTGCTTATAATTCGAATTATAGGCAAAATAATAGTAGTCTACCCAGGCCTTTAGATTTTACATTTTATATTTAATTTTATGTTTTAAAGACGGTTTTGTAAAATACAGTTTTAAATATTTTGTAAAATAAAAACCAAAATCTATGGTGTATTTTTACCTTAAGTTTCGTTTTTTCCTGTTGTAAACTGCAACCCCTTTAAGGAGTAAATTATCAGCTAAATTAGCAGCCAATGAAATAGATGATACTTTGAGGATTCTTTGATTACAATTCTTTGTGTCTTCAGGTTGGAAAATCGGTACTAGTTAGGGCATGGTTTCCAGCACTGTGTAACCGAAATTGCACAGTTTAAACACTCCCGTTTCACCTTTTATGTTATTTTTGTTAGATGGGTGCGAGAAATTGCACTAACAGGGTTATACCACGATAAGAGAGAAAAACAATCTTCTCAATTTGATAGATTTCTTCAAGTAAATGAACAATTAAAATATGTTTTATCATTGTCATTTAAATCATTGGAAATCAAATCAGATTTTTAAGATATTTAGTTTATAGTTAAAACAATTTGATGGAATAAGTTAATCTTTTAATGATGATTGATGTGACCTGTGAAATACCTAGTGTAACCTGTGTATAACAGCCACTCTGGGGACTTGGAAAAAGTGGTCAGGACCTGGAAAAAGTGGTCACTGGAAGTATAATTTCTATGGAAAAGTAAATGGTGGGATTATAAAAAGTGGTTATTTTAGACAGATTTTCCCTAAATAGAGGTGGTCATTAACACTGGTTTGATTGGAGTTAGACAACACTTAATTGTGGTATAATATTTTTATTACATACATCTATGTGTATTGAATATTGCCTCACATTACACTACTTCCTGAGCAGAGTGTTTAGAAGGTTTGAAAAGAAAGATGTCTGTTCTGTCTATCTGAGAAGGTATCTTCATTATTCTGGAAGATAATAAAATAATGACCTTTTATGAGTGCATTGTACATTATATTATCAAACCTAAAGATTTTGTCGCTAAAACCAAACAAACTAATGTTTATGTTATTTTTTCTTTCTCCAATCAAATTTCAGGATTTTTTTTCTTTCTAGATCTTTATGAGAGCATTGTACATTCATTACATATCAAACCTAAAGATTTCTCACTGAAATCAAACAAATGAAAAACATGTTTTGCTTTGATGTAAAAGTGGATTTGTGGGCAAACAAATGTTTCTGTCCTTTTCATTTTCAAATCAAATTTTAATGATTTCTTTTCTTTCTAGTGGAATGTTTATGTTAATATACATTAAGTTAAGTCAGTTACTATAGCAACAATAAAACCTTATTTTACAATGGCAAAAGTTAATAAAAGTGCTTACATAAGTTTTTTAAGATTGTTTTCATTTATCAACCGGATGATAGAAATGGACGTTTCCGAAACATGTCGTTTAAAAAGATTGTTTACTTTATTCAAGTTATATTACTGGTTATATGGAAATATATAAATGATACTGTTTTTCTCATTATCTGTGTTGTTTACAATGGATGTTCTTCTTTATAATAATTATAATAATATGCTAAGAAATATGTAAATATGTAAAAAAAAAATTTCAAAAAAATTGTATCACCTACAAATGATTTTAGTTGGGTAAAAGTTTAAACAAGAAGGAGGATTTTTTTTTTATAAAATGACCAAGAACGAACTGGGAGAGGGTGTCGAAAATCTGCTGAAGAGGGTGGAAATGCTTTTTGATTGGTCCCACAAAGTAATACAGTTTCTGAGTATATCTTCGGATGGAAAAAGGAAAACTTGTATACATGGGAAACTCATATACAGTTCTTGTATAATGTATACATAAGCACTAGAGAGAGAGAAGAAAAGAAACAATGTCAGTCTGATTTTATTGTTTAGATTATACTTTTCAATACTAGACAATAATCTATTGATTTCTTGAAGAACGTTATGCATCCAGTTTAAAAAAAAGATGTAGTCGGAAACTTTCAATATTAATCTGTTTTCCAAAAGCCTAAGTGGTTCTGGTATTTTTTGGATTAAAATTATTTTTCAGGAACTTTATCTGTTCCGAGAATATGTGAATAAAAGGTGAAAAAATGAACATTCTAAACTTTAACCAAAAGTTGGTATTTTTCTTCCAGGATTGTATTTCTTATTTACTTATTTACTGCTAAAAAAGTGTGTTACAGCTTTTTAACTACCTAGTTTCCCTTAAAATTTGCACCCCTAATTTTCTCTCTTCCAAATTTTCGTGCCCCCAATTTTTTTCCTTGCAGCCTTTATATTTCACGGAGGGCCTGAAACATTAATAAAAAGAAATCGGAAAGGAAAATCACAGAAAAAAGTTTAAAACATAACCAACTTTTCTTTCGTTATTTACCTCCCTATTTATCAAACCTACACCATTTTAAGTAATGTTTCACAAATAGTGAGTGAAAATGCCGAAATATTAATCAAAAATGGTTTTCTGGCATTTTTTGTTAACTTATGTCCTTAAATTTTCGCACATTCACCTGTGCCAAAATATGTCAATTTTAATTTTTGTTTTAAGGGAGTGTGAATTTTAAGGGAAATATGGTGTATGTTTTAAGATCCCCAAGAAAATAAGCCTGGTTTCTATATAAAAAGTGTGTTATTCTATATAAAAGAGTTCCATATAAAAATATGAGTGTTTTCGAAAAATTCTTATAAAATTCTAGTTACAACCAATGGAGATCTTGGTCTGTAGTTTCTTAGTTCTGTTCTGCAGTTTTGTACTATTTTTCTTATAGTTTTTATTCTGCTTTCTACAGATAAACAAACATGATTGACATTAATAAAATAATCAATGTGCTGTCGAGAAAAGATGTTAGTGTATCTATGGTTATGACATGTGTTGTCTTGTTCCTTTCATGGATATTTATTACTTTGTCAAGAAAACTGGAGGATAATACAGAAAAAACAGCAGACAAAAAGGTCAGTAATAATGTTTTAAAATGGTTAATGTTTATTTGATGCATACACTTATACATATAGCATTTAGTGCTCCAAAGATGTGCTTAGGAGAGCTGTTAGTTGTTTTAGATTTTTTAAATGGTGTCCTTTTTCTGGATTCATAGACTTTTTCATATTAGGTGGAAATTTTAAGTTTGTTTTTATTAAAAACGAACTTTAGATATGGATTCTACGTAAAAAAATGTATGCTTGTAGGGTATTTTTCAAGTTTTTAAAACCAAACAGATCCGATTTTATGGCTCATCGCCATATCCTGTCAAGGACTTCTTATATTTTGATTTAGCAACCCAAGCCTCATTATGATAAAGAATATTTTCTAACAGTTGATAACACTTCCCTGATTTACTAATAAATTCTGTTTGTTTACTTTTTGGCAAGGAATCCGGATCTGTAATATGTTTTTCATTAAAATGTACAGAATGTGCTGTTTTGAAAAGATGATGTAATATTGTGCAATGATTTATGAATGGAATATTAAAGCTAATTGGTATAATTAATGCAATTGGTATAATTAATGCAATTGGTATAATTAATGCTTGCCTTAATTAGGGCTTGTTTTAATTATTGTTTTCCATAACAGCTTGCATGTTTGAGGTATAGCTATATTTATGTAAGACGTATAAAGATGGTTTGTGTTAGGCCATTTGTAATTGTTTACAGTTGTTTACTATGATTCAATGCACATTATCCCCGGAAAGGAATCAAATCATTGGCCATTTCTGTGCAATTGCACTTTTTCCATGGAGTTAATTATTAGAAGTATAATGTAAAATGACTTTGGTAATAGTTTTATGGTTCATCATAAATTTATAAAGGTTTCCAATGGGAAGTTTGGTCAAAATATTTTTACTTCTCACCTACCCATTTTAAATGCTCATAAAATGAAAACCGTTCAAAGTGAATGCTTATATTTTCAGAAATACCTAGTTAATATGATTACCTTGTCTGGAAAATGCTTAAGAGAATTTAGAATTTTTCAACTTCCAACTTGTCTACTAATAGCTGGAATGCCCCACAGTAAATGTCAGTATGCTATTCTCTATACGAAAAGAAGAGATTTAAAAAATTTTAAATGTGACATCAACTTTAATTTAATTTTGATTTTGAATATTATTATTAAGAGAAATTTCTTTTGTCAAAGTTTCATACAACAAAAACAAAATTTATAAGTTTTGTTCCCTAGTTTTACATGCATGCTTTTAAAGATTCCCTAGTTAAACGCATGCTTATAAAGTTTCCCTAGTTACATGCATGCTTTGAAAGTTGCCTTTGTTATAAAATATTTCGAGATTTATTGTGTAATTCGAAGCCCCACCTCCTGACAATACAAAATTAATCTAAATATTATCCACAAGCGTTTTCAAGGGGAAGCATTCTATTTTTCAGAGGTCAATAACTCTTACAGTCGGGGGAGGGGCTTTTCCTTTAAAGATGACAAAGAAGTTGATTTTTTATCTAAAGAGCTTCTTTTAACGCTAATTGGCATGGCGATGAGAGATAAATAAGCCCCCTGTCTAGTTTTTTGTCAAGCCCATCTGTCAAAAGTTTCTTTATTTTCCTGTTATAAACATTGACTTATATATAAAGTGTAAACAAAAATATTAGGTGATTTAGCCCACAAAATCAAACAACCTCCTGAAAGCCAATGCCAATTAGGGTTAAGAAATCATGATTTTTCAGCCGTTGTCCGATTAGACAAGTGATTACTTGTCCAAACACTCTTCCCTCTATTTTGTTCTCTAGGTTGTACCTGAGAAAGTAGATGATCGTTTTGATGAACCTATGATAGAGACCAAACTTGCTTCTGATGAAGACCTGTGTGACATCCTACTTGATGCTCAAGATATTGAAATGATCAAGAAAGTGGAACATCTTAACATGAAGGACCCAACATCTGTGAAGAAATACGTTAAGGAAATGAGGTCGAAATCCTACAAGAAGACGCTTAGTGACATGGAGGTAGAACATGAACGAGAGTAAGTAGTGATCAAGCTTATCCTTATATAACGGAGGAGAGGTCTGAGTTGTCAGTATAAAAATGAATGTTAAATAGTATCGGCGAAAAAAGTCCGGGAAAAGTGTCCAAATTCTGGCTTGATGGCTAAATTTTTCCCTCTTCGATATTTACAAAAATGAAATTTAAACGTTCTTGGTTTATGCTATTTACTGACATAAAAGTGATAGTGAGTCAATAGTAGTAATAGATTTAAACTATAACGTTTTTTATCGTATTGGGAAAAAAAAATTATTAAAATATATTTTTTATGTTCAATATTTCTAAATATTTAGTGACCAAATTTCTTCTCAGTGACTAAATTTTTCCTCGGGAAAAGATTGTTCTTAAAGACAAGTCAGGGAATATTTTTATCCATTCAACAAAAAGTCTCTTTTACCATCCCTGCTGTGGCACAGTGGTGAGCGAGTTGAACTTGCAAACCAAAGGTTTAGGGTTTCGGCTCCCATTCTCGTCACAGTGTGGAGGACGAACTCTTCGCAAGAACAATAGGTCATGTTTATATGTTATATCAAGTGATGCGTATAATGCAATATGCGAGTGTGCTCCTGTGGTGCAGTATTGTGAAATGTGCATATGGTTGTAAAACTCTGAACTGAAAGTTTAGAGAGAAAAAACGAATCTCTGCGATGACCATCATATTTCCCTCCACCCGTTCCTGTAACAGGTTTGTCAGAAGGCCTATTCGAAAATGAGGTCATTCCTAGTGTGTGAATTAATATTTTTTACCCAATATTTACTTTTTATCACATTTGAGTGACCCAGTCATGTAGCGATAACTGTATTTTTGTTTAGGGCAAAGGAGCAACAACTAGCACAAATCCATATGTTGTTAAACAAGGAGAAAGGGAAGTTCGGCGATACGAGTATACAAGAAATACACGAACAAATGTCCTTGTATAGTTAGCTTTTGTCGTTTTAAACTCATTGTTTCGTTGATTATTATTTGCCATGAGGTTGTAAACACTCCCTTGAAGTATGAAATAAATTTCCAAGGAAATGGCCAATTTCCACATATGTTCGCCTGTTTAGTTTTCTATTCAACAAATAGAGTCCTTTCAAATGATGACCGAAATGAATTAAATCGAATCTGAAGCGAATAGAAGTCTCGCAAAAAAAATTAGGTTTCACTCGAAATTTCACGTCCAAGAAAATCTCGTTTCGGTTCTAAATCTTACAGGTTAAAACATTTTAACAGGGCGTCATTTTGTTTGAGAAAAGAGGAAAATAAGTGTATATTGTCCTTAATTATATTATTGTAGTGCATTATGGGTTTCAATTTGGTTATGCTGTGACCTTAAAATTTCCACGTTCACCTGCGTATTTTAACGAGCAAATCGAACATTATTGACACGTATAAAGATTGATTCATGCTTCAAGAGAGTATTTATAAGATTCGGCGTTCAATTTTCTCCAGGTTTATGTTCCCGATGTTAAGTTTTCGTATTTAATTACCTGCTTGGGTTGTCCACCTTGACAATATGAAGAAGAAGAAAGTTATTGACTGACACCAAACTAATTAAATTAAAATTATTTTTTTCAAGTAGGTCTTTCTCGAATTTCCTTCAAAATTGTTTCAAATCAAGTTCGTGAAATTTCTTGTAAAGCTTATAATTTTATTATGTTCAACTTTTACCAACTTTATTTTTCCTTTTATCTCCAATTAGTAACACCCCTAGAATAAGCAATACAGCAAAAAAATGAATATAGATTTGAATACTTTCCGGGGACACAAGGCACTATACGTTCTTATAAGTATCATTAAAACAACGTTTTGCATGGAACGAGGTTGTGCATAGCTAAAACAACCTTTCTTATTTCCGAACAAATATGAAATGTTGGGATGTTTCACAAGAATATAGAGGAGATTCAAGCTCCGACGCTTTGACTGCATTGTCAGCATGACAGAAGCAATTTTCTATGACTCCCGGTATTGATGATATTCATTTAGTCGGACTTGATTAGTTTTTTGATTTTTTTGAAAAACTATTGTATATTTTTATCCGACTTTAAATAAAATACAAACAAACAAACAAAACCTCTACAATGGTTTCAGAAATAAAAAACGTTTTTTAACTCAGAAGAGAGAGGTTACATAAAAGCAACCGAGATTCTACGACGACAACGAGATTCCAACATCGTCGTAGTAGAAATTCGGCTACCAAATTTGTAGTTAAGCAAAGCAAAATTTGAGAACGGCAGATTTCGATCACCCTGACCACCTACGCAAGAAGATTTGCCTTTAATGGTTCCTAAATCCTAACCAACTACAGTACGTTCGGCGTATACTGCGACGAGGAGAAATCCGCTGTTTTTACGTTGTAGATGTTCTATGACGACGCAGAGCAACATACAGGTGAGAAATATCCTACACAACCGAATATTCCAGAGCTCCTGTCCTACTTCGTCGTCGTAGAATCTCAGTTGCGTAACCGCTAATGTCTTCTGAGTGACAAAACATTATTTCTGAATTATTGCGGTTGTGAATATCATCTACATTATCTGTTTCTTTAGTTTCATTATTAGCGTGAGAAGACAATGCATTGGTATCTTCAGTGATTTTCTATACCACAGTCGTAGATTGTGCCAGTTTCCGCATTGCTTTATTAAGGTATATACAGGTCTTTTCAAGATATTTTTATTCGTTCAATTTCATAAAATGTTCTTATCCTTGTATTTATTTATTATAACAGTTATTAATTTATTTTTGAATATATATGAAAGTAATTAACTAATCTATTTCACTCCACATATAACACTATAATCCGATGATTTATTCACTTTTTAATTTATTCTCGGGAGATGTTACTCCGCATGCGTTTTGACGTCTAATCAAATAGTTTACGTTACTGCGCATGCTCACTGTCATTTTTACACGTCATTAGTAGTTACCCCTTTTTTACTTAGTGTATCCAGTAAACATACCCCCTGGCTATATTAAACTTCCCATGGGGAACCTTTATAACTTTATGAGGAACTAGGGGGTCTGGTCAGATTTCGACAAATTTATTTGACATATTTCCAAAAATTAACTCACTTAAAAAAACAAAATAACAAAAAAATGATAAATTATTTTATTCCTTTCCGGGGGCACTATGCGTTAAAAAAGTAAAAGTAGATTTGTCAATTCACAAAATAAAACGAACCAGTTTATCAATTCACCATTTAAAGCGTGTCGATCTTGATATGGTGTTTCAATCATACGCTACTAATTGAAGGTACTTTAAGGGAAGAAACTTTCGTGGACTTTTTAGGCTTAAAAATGCCAAAAATCTATTCCTGCGAAAGTTTATTCATGCGAAATATCTAAAAAGCAGCAATCCGTGAAAGTTAATTCCCGCGAAAAAACCTTTTAACCGGAACAGTTTTGCTCTTTGGAACTGCCAGCGCTATTGCGGTGTTAAACCAACCTGTGAACATTGACATGAAAAATGCTGTTTTTGTTATAACTGTAATATCATCACGGAAATTACTGCACAGTATGATGATAATAAAAATACACAATCAAATCCGCGAAAGTTAATACCCGCGAAAATTTTAAAAAGCGGTAAGCCGCGAACGTTTATTCGGACCGCGAAAGTAGTGTTTACCGTAAATATAAGGCAGCGGTTGCTGCAAGGCACACAAGTGATTTCGCCAGAAACCATTTCCTGGATTAGGATAGACAATAAAATATTACTAGGTCAGGATGTGGTTAGTTTTCATATTAAAGATAATCGTCTTTTATATACGGTCCTACATGTTGTTTACCTTTAGAACACTGTCTTTGTTCAAGATTTATTCAAGCTTATTATGAATATCCTTGATTTTCAAAAATAAATAAATAAATCCTAAAACTTGATTGGCTATTATTCCATAATCAAGTCTAATTCTATTCGCTTAAAACCTTTGAATTGTTTGATAACGAATAATATTTAGCTGATGTGATCACTTTTTACAAAGAATAATAAATTTTGCTCCGAGCAAGTTTCTTCTTCGCTTTTACGTACATGGTTATATTTAACAGCTCGTCAAATCATTCAGATAAAATTATAAAAATTTTAACATTGAGGAGGATAATTTTAATTGTAATTATATCAAAACAATCATTACCATAAAGGAAAATTCTCACCAGTGAGGGAGTATTAAGGCCTATTTCCACTCAGGAAAATGTTCTTCCGAAAAGAATTTTTTCGATCGAAAATTTTCCAACAGGTGCGACATTCAATTTCCACTTCCAATTTGAATTGGCAGGAAACCTTTTCATTTACGCGAGCGATATTATGTAAAC
>JANTOQ010000015.1:15508-61805 GCA_027564595.1 Bythotiara depressa | reverse complement strand
TAAAAAGTGGTATTCCTCATTTTTGAAGCTCTTTAATCTTGAAAAGTTTCATTTTTGACCGAACTTCTCCTTTAAGTAATTTGACAAAATATGTGAGAAGTGTCTGTGTCATGTGAAATACTCAAAAGTAGACTAAGCATGCAATGACACTTACTAACAGCTCACGATTATCCTCAGAGTTCAATGACCATACAAGGTTAACCCTAGTCCCAGAAAGGAATCAAATATTTGGTGATTTCTTTACTATTTTGCTTTTTCTGGGGGGTTAATTATTGGAAATATAATGTAAAATACATAAATTTGTAAAAGCTGACAAGACCTCCTGGTTCCCATTAAATTATAAAGGTTTCTAATGTAATGTTTAATATAACCAGGAGGTATGCTTATTCATTGAAGCATTCGTGCATAATTAAACAATTATAATTTTAATTTATTTATGAAATATATTTCTTCATAAAAACATATCTTACAAAAGGGAAGATTGTACTTTGATAAAAAGAAAATTACTCTATAAATCTCTTATAAAAAAAAAAATCAAAATTTAAAATGTAAAATATTAACATAAGCTGCGCAAGTGGTCCTGTCATGTGTCAAAGGAAAACGAAATACAATGTTGTTTTATGACAAAGATTTCCTGATAATGAACATGTCTACCTACAAAATGTTATACTCATTTTGACTTCTTGTGGTTCTCCTCCATCTCAAACCTTAGGGAGGTTAGAAATCAGTTATTGTACTCTTTTATAAGGCCCTAACCTAATAGACAAACATATCAACAACGTTTTCAATGATCTTCACTACCAAATAACATCAAAATGTTAAAATAATCAACAAAGTTTTCAACGATCTTCACTACCAAATAACATCAAAATTTTAAAATAATCAACTTTTACAGTTCACACAAATCTAATTCAGTTCATAGTTCTAATATTCATAAAATATTCTATAGTAGATACCAATAACTTGAAAGAAAAACAGTGAACTGATGTTTTACACAAATTTATTCATTGAGCTACCATTTATATTTTTTTAATAAATTTTTCTTAAAACACATTCTTATCCTGGTTTATAAATCAAATGTACACACCTGTGTATTCATAAATGTCATAATAAGTGGTGATATGATTTGCACAGAAATCCAAAAATTTGAATGTCTTTGTTTCTGATCAAACGTTTGTCTTGAAACTGCCATTTGAACATTTGATTCCGTTTTTGTTTTTAAAAAATAGAACGAACCCTTCTCCACAGTATTTAAGAAAATATAACATTATGTCTTTATTTACTTATATAAACAGCACTGTACACCCCCTAGATTCTGTATGAAAATGAGTTTTCTTTTTTATCTGCTTTATTTTTGAAATTCAATTTATTTGAAGGAAAAGAAAAAGATTAACATTTTCTACTTTTCACTGCCTCGTTTTTGTTTACTTATAGTTTTTTGTGTTTTTTATTTGCACATTTGTGTAGTTTGAATTTAAAGCCATTAAACAATTGGTAAAATTTTCTCCACTTGCCGTAAACAACCAAGTTTTTTGTTTACATTTTTCTCCATAAAACTATCATAAATTATTTGCTATCATTTTGACAGACTGTATCATTCTGTTTGGTTAATTTTGTAATTTATTTAATAAAGTAGAAACAAGATGTTTTTGACACATTTTATATTAATTTAAGAAAAAAGTAATATAAACATGTTGAAAACATCTCGTTTTTATTTATTTATTTATTTTAAAGTAGAAACAATGAGACAATCGTGAGCTTTTGGTACCTATTTATGATGTGAGATATATATTTAAGTAAAAATAATTTGCAAATTATACATAAACATTTGTAATTTACCTTAGGTCTTATATATAATAACCTTAGATCAATGACACTAGTACTTTATTTTTCTTATAAACAACATCACTGGAATGAAATAAAGATATTATTCTTTTAACAATTTACTTACACAAAGTCTTTCCAATAAACTCCTCTACATCAGAATAAACCTTTGGTAGGTTTGTTGCATCTGAAATATATGTTATCTGATTGTCTGTGATACTTCTTAAATTATCATACTTATCTGCTCCAATGGAAACAATAGCTATCTTTACACTGCGTAATTTCAGTTTTTCTGCATTCTCAATCAATATTTCGATCTCTACATCCTTAATTTCTCCTTTAATTATCACAATTAAAAGTTTCTTAACATTACGGCGACTTCCACCAGACGAGAAAAAGTCATTTCTTTCCATGGATCCCATCATGTTAACAAGGTTTCTTTTCCCACCAATCTTTGGTATGTTCTCTACAGCTGATCGAATATCTGATTCATCACTTCCATCAAGAAGATTTAGTAAAACATTGGAATCTTTACCGTAATTTACCAACCCAATGTGAGTCAGTTTCTGAGAAATGGTGCTTAATTTCAGTGTAGCTTTGATTAAATCTTTCATTCTATTTAAATCATCTGTATTAACAACATCTGATGTATCAACAGCATAAACTAAATCCAAAGCTTCAGTGATACCTGAAATAAAAACAACCGCTATTAAAAACACAAAAAGTAAAAGAACATTCAGCAAGGATTCAAATCATAGTCAATTGTTTGTTAATTTTTCAGGGGGTTAATTATTGGAAATAAATATGAATGCATCTTTCATGACTCCTGTGCAAGTAAATGAAAGTCAAACCCATTGAACCAGAGTTTTATATATAAGTTTTAATAATTGTTTTTTTTACATGGAATACACGTAAAACTGAACCAATAGAACTGATACACAATAAACTTTCAAGTATCATGCTAATATTTCCTCAAGCATATATAAGACAATAAACCTGTAAAATGGCTACTTTAGAAAGATCAGAAATTCTGTCAACATCAAATATGAAAAGCATCATAAGGCTACTGCAATTAAAAATGAAATGTTTGTTGTCAATAATGTAACACATACCACATGGCTCATATTTGGCTACAAGAACCTTCCGTTTTATTTCACAGGATGCTTGAAACAACCTGCATGTAGTTGCATATGTCCGGCCATCATCACCACAAACTGGAACATATCTTTCATCAATAGGACAAACGGGACATAAACATTGTGTTGTTCGATCACTTCTAACCATACAATGACTATGGTATTTGCATGTGATTTTTTTGCAAAGATCTACAATAATAAGCATGTTATGTATAAATATAGATGTTAAAAAATAGAAATGTTATGTATAAATATAGATGTTAACAAAAATAGAAATGTTATGTATAAATATAGATGTTAAAAACAATAGAAAATATCAAAAATAATTATGACCAGTATGGATTTCATTTAACCACAACCTTACTTGGCAGATGGTTTTCCAAATGAAAAACTTTATACTTACATACGTAACAAATAAAAATTTATTTTATCTCTTATTTTCCAGATTGTACTGAAGAATTACACTTTAGAATCAACAGAAGGGACCAATCAAATCTTATGGAGGTCTCTCATTGTAAATGAATTATTAATGCAACCAATAATTTGAATTAATCATAAAAAAATGGTGTAATATGAATAAAGAAAAGGTAAGGCATTGAAAATTAGGAGAAAAGTGCAGCTTTTTTGTCTGGTTTTTAAGTAGTTGTAAATGTGAAAAAGTTTAATTTCATTGTGATTACATTAATATAAAATATTTGAATCATTTACATCAATACATACCTGGTAATAAGGAATCCACAAGTGGTTTAATATTTCTTGTCAAAGAATCTAAGTCTTCTGAGAAAAACCATGCATCAGAATCAGGTATTAAATTTTTGATTTCATTTTTATTCACATCAGGACCGACTGCAACAATGACAATTTTAGCTCTTGTTTTTTCTTCTAATTCATAGATTGCTTTCTTGACTACATCGGTTGGTTTGCTGTTTAAAAAGATCAACACAGTTCTTGGGACATTGCTTCGAGCACCATTTTGAATACTAAATAACACTTCCGAAACTAAACGCAATGCTTCCTTTAGATTATTACCATTACCAGGGAATCGAATAGCTTTAATCTTTTCAATTGCTGAATTTCTGGTCAATTTATTATCAAATTCCATTGATATGAATGCATTTTGTGAGTAAGAAACAACACCAGGTAACATACCAGATATTCCAATATTATACCGGTTAAACATATCTACAACAAAGTTTTGTTCATCTTGGTATATTTGTGGTGCATTGGGCCCAGATGCCCCCATAACAATAGCAAGATCCAGTTTCTCAATTGGAGCTAAAAAGGATGATAGTTCTTTAAAATATAATAATATAATGACACAAACATAATAACCAGTCAGTAACATATTAGGGTTTGTGGGTCAGAAAATAATACTTTTTCTTTGAAAATCATTGTGAAAAATAAGTATATACAGAAATTGTGATGTAATGATCTAGCACACTACGTTGATTGACAGCTGTAGCAATATATTATAATGTTTTATTGATATACGTTTCCTTCAGAAGTTGATTGACAGCTGTAGCAATATATTACAATGTTTTATTGATATACGTTTACTTCAGAAGTATTTATTGATATACGTTTACTTCAGAAGTATTCTGTAAAATATATTTTTAAAGTGAGGATTTCTACAAGATAAATATTTGTACATTTAACAAATTTTATAGTTGGTCATGCTTGAAACACTGGTAAGTAACCGGAAATACAATTACAAAAGAATGAGAAATAAAAGCTTTTGTTGATATGGTTTGGATTGGTTTTGGTTGGTTACATGCATTAGAAATTCAACATACCAAGATATTTTGCAATTTCTTTTTCCATTTCTCCGATAATATCATTTATCGTATCAGGATACCCCTTTACAACCTTATCAGGATTACTAACAACATCATTAACATCTGGATTGTCTTCTTCTCCAATGGTGATCACAATTATCTTAACTCCACTTTCCTTCAGTTTATTGGCTGCCTTAGGAAGATCAGATTTACCTGCAGGGTAATTTTTCCCGGTTGTAATTAAAACAAAGATCTTGGATGCATCCTTTCGGCTACCACCATTAGTAGTGAACATTTCATTATATACTTTTCGAATTGCTTTCTGCATCTGACGTGGACCACCAACAAGGACTAACTTTCTAATACTATCAACAACAGATGTTTCATTGTCACCTTTCCTTAATGTCAACATTATAACAGCTCC
Organism: Bythotiara depressa; assembly: GCA_027564595.1. Lineage (NCBI taxonomy): Eukaryota > Metazoa > Cnidaria > Hydrozoa > Anthoathecata > Bythotiaridae > Bythotiara > Bythotiara depressa. The sequence continues at coordinate 56,646 of JANTOQ010000015.1, read as the reverse complement.
ATCTCCATATTGCAAAATACCAATACGTGTTTTTGTTGATGAAATTTTATAAACTTTCAGAGAATTCTCAATAAAAGATTTCATTTTTTTTAAAACATCAGCACTCACACCACTAGATACATCAACAGCATAAACAACATCCAATGCGCCAAGAAGACCTGAATAAAAAAGGTATTTTGTTGCCAGTATATTTGAGAGTGTATTGCGAGTTAAAGTTGCTTGCGGGTGCTGACAATTTCTCCCAATATCTATTGGGATATATGTCTTCTGCTATGGTCAAACCGCTCTTAATGTCAGTATTGATATCTTTGCTTATATAAAATATGAGCCACTGAAACTAGTACTATATTCTAATTGATCTAGAGTTATAATTTGATTGGAAAGAAATATGACAGAGGTTTGACAGATAATGTCTTGTCTTTCTGTAACTGGAAATGTTAAAAGAAGGCATTCAATAAAAAAATAGTTAATTAGTGCAACAACTGAATTATGCCACTAACTAAATGTAGTATATAAAACCAAACTGATGGTAAAGTCCTGCAGTCATTAAGGAATATTTTCACAAGATAGAAAAAGATTACACCACATACAAGTAATAAACACTTCAACTGAAGTTGAAAATAATTATTCTATTTTATATTATTTTGTGCCAAATTTTCCCATATGGGCCAAAACAGTGGCGAAAGTTTAGTTAAGCTTAAAATACCGTACCATACCAAATAACAAGACATCCAATAGACATTCATTCCATATTTATGGTAAGAACAATGGGAAGTTGTTAAATATCTTCCAAATAATATACTATTTTTCATTTCTTCCCTGTACATAGTCTTATATAATTTGATTTACACACATCAAAACTTACCACATGCAACAGTTTTGACAACTGAGATTGTTTTCTTTTCTTTACACGATTCCCTCTTCAGTTTACATAAAGTTGCATATGTATATCCATCAGATCCACAAACAGGTGAAAATATTCCATCCGAGCAGATGGGACAGACACATTCAGTCGATTGGTCACTTAACGACAAGCATCTACCATAATAATCACATGTTTTCTTGACACAAGGATCTGAAATATAAACAATGCAAATTGTAATTGTAAGATTTATGTGCATATAATTACTTTGTGAATACTTATAAGATTTATAAGTAGCTTGTTGTGACAAATATATGACTATTTTAAACAGCCAAAATGTTGCTATTGTTTAAACAGCCATACAAAAAGGTAATAAATATGGTAAAAATAGTAATGGGCAATTTAATGCATGCAACTTTGTCCTTACCTGGTAATGTTTGAAGAACTACAGGATCTATCAAGTTAATACTGTATCCACCATCTTCATCATCAATAAAAAAGAGTTTATCTTTATCATCAACTAACTGGATTAATTCATTTTTATTAATACCATCTCCAATAACAATGAGTACAAAGTTGATACCAGTACTTTTTAATCTTCTTATTTCATTTGTAAGGGAAGATACATCCGACTCCTTATTTATAAACAGTAATACTGATTCAGGAGCACCATGTCGAGCACCATTACCAGCAGAAAATGCTTTATTTATAATCAAATCTACAGCTTTCTTTAGATTTGTGCCATCACCAGGGTATTGCATCTTCTCCAATATTGATTTCACAGCTTGTGCATTCTGTCCTTGACTGAATGAGAAGAGAATCTGGGCATCATTTCCATATGATATGCCACTGAACAGTGTGTACCATGGATGAATGTTGTATTTCTTCAACATATTAACAATAAAAGCAATCTGTTTTGTGAATAAGCTTTTGCCATTTTTACCCGATGCACCAAGAATCACAGCCAAATCAAGAGCCACAGCTGAAAGAAAGAATCACATACATTTAATGTTTTTATTAGTAATTTACTTGTCTTATTGTCAGCAGTACAAGAGTGCATATTTTAATAAGGTGCAGGAAAGATGCAAAACTATTGAACAGCATGAAGTGAAATATTCTTTATGAAAACATATTAAAATCCAGTTTGTGTAAGGCAATATCTTTACAAATACTTTCATGATGTAATATAAAAACATATTTACTCAACTTGCTTCTGCAATACAGATATCAAATGTTTGTTGGTTTTAAAAAACACAAATTAATATATGCCTTATTAAAGCATTATAATATATACTGCGACAGAAACAATTTATTGATAAGTACAAGAAATATATGCAGCAACACAGATTGAAATAAACAAACACACTATCTTGTAATATAGTAGAACTTTCTCCATTAAATGAACTTACCTCTGCCCCTGATGCTCTGCTCAACATCTCCCAATGATTGAGGAAGTTCATCAGTATTTTGAAGGATAGTAACAAGATTTTCATTTGTTGTAAGTTTGTTTAGATTATTTTTATCACCACCAATTCCAACAACAATAACTTTCACACCACTAGTTTGCAACTGTTTGATGACAGACAACATTGCAGCATCCCAATACATGTTAATTTTACTTGCAGTTATGACAAATAGTATCTTCTTAGCAGAAGGTCTACCTCCAGCTTGCACTGTAAATATTTGTGTAGAAACATACTTCAGTGCATCCTTCAAATTGCTTGAACCTCCAACCATGGTTGCTGAATCAATTTTTCTTCGTATGGCAGATGTTGTTTTTCCTTCTGATAGGGGAATAATAGTTTTTGCAATTGTACCAAATGTTGCTATTGAAACATGAGATTGAGAGGATGAAATATCAAATGATAACACAACAGCATTTACAAACTTTTTGATTTTATCGAAACTTTCTGAAGTAATTGAATTTGATGAATCAATAAGGATAGCAGCATCTAGAGCTCCCTTTACACCTAAAAATGAATAACAAATCCCTAAAGTTGACAATGGAATTATTATATTAGTATCAGTATTATCTTTATAACCACATAACCTTTGGTAATACATAATATAAATAGTACCTTTAACTGCCCAAAACTGGATTAGCAGTTTTACAAGGTTTAGAAGGTGTTCCAAACCCCAGTGACTGACAGTTTCTGTCATGTTTTCTTAAATTCATCTGTTGTATCACACTTCCAATAGGTTAGGAAAATAAATAATACTTAATACTTAAGGAAAGATAAAGTTTCCCTGCAGTTTCACCAACAAAATAGGTACAAACAAGATATATAAATGAATTTTGTATATTTGTTTCAATATTAAAATTGGTCTTTCATATAGGTAGCTAATTACGCATTGTGTTCATTTTTCATATAAATACTTGTACTGTAAAATTATTTCACATACCTACAGTGGAGACCTCATTGCAAAATGAATACTTAATAACAGCTACTAATGGATTTTGTTTAAACTTACCGCATGATACTGTTTTCACAGCCACAATCACTTTTTTTGTTTCACACGAATGCTTTTTTAGGTAACATTCATTTGAATAAGTGAGACCATTGTCACCACAGACAGGGGTATATTCAGTGAAGAAACATGTTGGACAAGTGCATGATGTTCTTCTGTTAGCTGTCAGGATACATTTTGAATAATATTTACAAGATGCTTGATTACATTTCTCTAAAGGATTCAAAACAGAGAAAGGCAAATAAACAGCATATCCATGTTAAAATAGCTAACACTACATAGTGGAGATTGATTTTATTGAAATATACATGTAAACAAATTAGTAACATCCCTCCATTTCATTTTAGGATTAATATATCTCAAAAACACAACAACTGCATAAAGTATACAGTAGTATCTAAAGTTACCATAACAAATATACTGAAAAATAGGTATTAGAATGAATCTCCAAAAATAAGTTGTCATTGTCACTGAAAATGTGTACTGGATGTGATTTATGGTATCAAAAAACAAGTAAGTCAGTAAAATATATATATTTTTGATTTTCATGAATGTGCACTAGCATGAACTATCCTTTGAAATATTCCATCAAAAGCTGTCATCATTTGCTTCTAGACAATTTAAGGAAATGAGGGCAAGAATGGAATGTAAAGTCCGCAGTTTAATGTCCAAGCTTTCATTTCAGAATCTGTACAAATTGAAATCATACATATTACTTACTGCAATTTCATGAGACAGAAAACATCAATACCTGAACAAAGAGAAAGCTATATGAATTCTGACCTGCTGTAAGGGAAACCAAGACAGGGATGATGTTCTTGTCCAAGTCTTCTGGATTCTCAATATATATCACAAGATCTGGATCTGAAACCATTGTATTCAACTCATTTTTACTCACTCCACTACCAATGCCAATAACTAACACTTTAACATTTCTATCTTCAAATGTTTTAATTAAATCTTTGCTACTTTTAGTAATTTGATTTCTGTCATCAAGAAACAGTACTGCAGATTTGGGTATGCCTTTGCGAGCCCCGTGTTGTATATTGAAAGTTACATATTGTGTATATTTTAGAGCTTCACTAAGAAATCTACCAGAATCAGATAATTGAAGTTCTAAGAATCTTGCCTTTGCATCTTTTTTATTAGAGAGACTTCCGATATTGCTTGTTGTTTTGGAATCATAGGTAACGAGACCTGGTAACATAGCTTTAGTTGATACACTATATTTATTTATAAGTTTAACAACAAATTCAGTTTCTCTTTTGAATGTGTCTTCTGCATTTGGGCCACTTGCTCCAAGAATAAATCCTATATCTATTACTTGTGGTAGACCTAAAAATAAATAAATAAATTTCTATATATAAATGCATGAAATCATATTCTGTAATTTAAGGTTCTACTTACTTATGAACAGTAGTTGTATCTGTCATCCAAACAACAACACAAATAATTGTGGCCCCATTCCCAGTGTCTGTATTATCCCAAAAATATTTTTTTAGAAAGTATGTGTCATTTTGAATGAAGTTAAAAAAAACATTAAAAATATGGAGAGAAAAACAACAGTCAGAGAATGAAAATTATCAAATCAAATACAGCATACATTAGGCCATCCTTAAATAATTGTTTGTTTCATGTAACCCGAGTCACGAAAAAGTTTTAGAGTCAGTCGGTCAGAAACGTTTTTCTCTTTTTCATTTTCAAGATCTTTAGTTTTATTCCCTATATACAGCACATAATAAGAATCATGCGGCTAATATTAATATAATCATGGATTATTCATCAGCAACATGCTAGGCTTTCATTATTCAGTAATTAAGATAATTATATGTTTACCAAAAGCGTGTTTATAAACATCAAACATTAACTATTCTTAATAGGTAATTTAATTCCTTAACTATCATGGAGGTAAACTTATAACATGATTTTATTTTGAACTTTCTTATTCATGAATGAATGTCACATGAGAACATATAAAATATATTTCTTTTTTAATAAACATGTGAAGTACGAGACAGTTCAGGAGTCACATGTACATATTTTTCTTTTATTGTCCCTTGTGCTATCATATTACTTAAAAAGACGTAATACACTATGTTTTACATGGCATGTATAAAATCACAGCAAAGCATCATTTTTATAAAGAATCAAAATATTGACTGTGAAATAACATTCACGATCATTTTGTAAGATCGGAAAATCGGAATATCGGCTGTGAAAAAGTATTCAAAATCATTTTCTAAAGCCAGAGAATCAGAATATCGGCCATGAGAAAGCATTCATTATTATTTTCTAAGGCTGTAAATTTGGGAGATCTGCCATAAAAAAGCATTCACGGTCATTTTCTAAGGCTGAAGAAGCAGAAAATCGGCCATGAAAAAGCATTCATTATTGTTTTCTAAGGCCCTGAAATTGGATTATCAGCCCTGAAAAAGCATTCACAAACAGTTTCTAGGACCAGAAAATCGGAATATCAACCATGTAAAAAGATTTGCAGGTACTTTCTGAGGCTGCAAAATTGGAATATTGGCTGTACAAAAGTATTCATAAGTATTTTCTAAGGCTGCAAAGATATACAAATATAGCTATATATAATTAAAAGATATTGTATTTATCTAAATGTTTTGTCTCACATTGCTGTACATAATTTACCACTTCTTGCGAAACATTTTTGTTTCTTATTTAATGGAAGAGTGATTAGAAACCGATTTTTGACTTTATACATGAACTGCACAGGTGACCATTTTCTAAGAAAATATGTAATTAATAATACAGGGAGTCATACTGAAAACTATAACTACTTTTGTTAGAAGAAGCCTGGTTTTCAGAATGACAAATTTTAAATTTTGTTTTGTACTCCATGATTTAGATATGTATAGAATATGTAGATTGTAGAAAATGAAATGGTACTTATTCTAAATGCATGAAGGAGGAAAATTATAACTATTAATCTGTATTAGTGTGACCCCCGTTTTAAATTACAACTACAGGAACAGTAAAAAAGTGAAGTACATGCGATCACAGTCATAAGAAAAGAAAAGCTTTTATTATGACTATGTTGTGATATAATGAAGTACAATCTTGGAAAGAAAAAAAACAATGTTATGTGGTCCATGTTTTGGTATTTTTTTCACTTAGGTTAAAAAAATATTTGCATATATTTTCAGGAAAATACAGACCTAAAATTTTCCAGTTGGCTTAAATTTTCCAGGGTCGGTCGGGTTACGTGAAACAGACAATAATTTAAGGATAGCCTTAAACATTGGTTATGCAAAAAATATTTGGTTATTGGCTTTAACTGTTATATTTGCTGTTGACACTTTTCTGTATTGTTTAACATATATATTAATAACATTAAGTAAGGAATCAAGTAACGACTCTTACCAACAAGATTTCCAACAAGTTTTTCTGCATCATCTAAAAAGTGTGGAAGTTTCAAAACATCATCGATAGTTATCTTATCATTAAAATGTTTGAATCCTTTGCTATCTCCAATAGAAATAACAATTTTCACAGTATTTGGTAATTTACTATCAAGATCTGTTAACTGGTCTACAGGAATACTATCAGAGACTGTAAACAAGATGAAAACTTTTTTTGAATTTCTTCGCATGCCTTGTCGTTCATCAAGGACTCGTGATCTTACATTTTGCAAAGTTTTATCGAAATCTGCTTTGCCCTTGACATTGACAACATCAATAATAGAATTATGTGCTGATGCATATGTTTGATCCCCATTCAGCAAAAGCAGATTTTTCACATCTTCACTAAATGATAGTACACTGATGTGAGATTCTGTTGGAGATATGTTGAATGATTTTAACATTGCTGATGCAAAGTCTTTCATTTTCTTTACTTGTGTTTCTGTTACTCCATCAGATGTATCAAATACATAAACTAGATCAACCAACTCTATGATTCCTGAAAAAAAAGAAGAATATATATACATTACAGTATTGATGGACCATCATTGAATTATACCCTGATGTTATTTGATGACAGGTTACACAGAAGAGAATATATATTCATAAAACATTGTACGTTGTTGATGAGTGGAGGGTACTAAAAAAAAAATGCAAATCAAGGTTTATCATTATAAAATTAATTCTTGCTCTTATGAGGATTGAGAAAAATTATGAAGTTTCTTTCTGTATAAGGAAATCTATATTGAGGCCTGGTATTCAACAATATATAGGCAACCTTCTACACACTGAGCTATACATCATGTATGAATAAACTACAAGTTACTTGTTAGGTATAACATTTCACCATATCCAATATATACCTAAACATTTCTCAAGAAATTAGTAGCTGATACTTTATCAGCAGTCATGAAAAATGTGACTTTGAAAAATATTATTGCAGTATCTTTCTTTCACAGCAGATCTACATTATATAAAGCTTTTAAAGAAAATGCTCATAGAGATTGAGAACAAAACATTTTACAGACAAAACAAATGTTACAGTGTATCTTAAATGATATAAAATGTTTTACTTGTAATCTCATATATTACTTACCACATGGTGATTCTTTCAATACGGTTAGGATTGTTTGCTTTTTACAAGAGTCCTGCTGTAATAAACATGGTGTTGCATATGTTTTTCCATTTGAACCACAAACAGGATTATATACACTAAAACTACACACTGGGCAGACACATTCTGTAGTAGCTCTTGGAAGAACAACACAGCTAGCAAAATACAAGCATGTCTTTTCTTGGCACATATCTAGAAAATGTAAATACATTATTTTTAAATGTGTAAAAGAAGATAGGAAAAGATAAATAGATAAATAACAGTTAAGGATAATCAAGGTCATTTCACCTATAAGTGGACAACAACTGTTAAACATACATATCAGGCTTGAATTAACTACTTGGATCACTGCGGTGAAGAGTGTTTGTTTTGAATAATAATTTTCCCTGTCTGTGCTAACGAATTTGCTCTTTTCTATACTACTTTACTTACAAGACTCAAAATAAATTATTACTTTCATAAACATGCATAGGATCAACTGTTTATAGCACCCTTCTTCACAGTGCTATTTTCCTTCAATTTGAGCCTTATACATTGTTTTACATTGGAAATTCATGCTGACAAATACATACCATTAAATGTTTTATCAACTACATTGTTAACATCTGTGTTTGTTACACTAGCTCCATCAACCACGATAATATCTTTTGTCTCATCATCAACCAATGGGATCAGGATAGATGGATCAACACGGTCAGACATAACAATAAACATTAGTTTTATGCTCATGTCTTTCAACAATTTTAATTTGTTTTCAGATGCCACACTGTCTATGGGACTATCAATAAAGACTATCAATGTTTTCCTTGACTTTTCTCGTATACCATTTCTAGATGCAAACAATTGATCCATTGATAACTGAAGTGCTTTTGATAAATCTAAAGAACCTTGCTCAAACACTACTTTGTTTAATGCATTGTTTATATTCGCCTTGCTGTTACCATCTTTCAATAGTAGAAAGATTTTCTCATTACTGCCAAACAATATACCTCCAAATTGTGTAGCTTGTGGTGTAATCTGATATTTTGGTAACATATGCCGAATGAATTGAAGTTGTTTTGTAAAATCACCCTCCATTTTAGAGCCAATAATGAAACCAATGTCAAGGATTGTTGGTTCATCTAAAATAAGAAAATGGAGTGTGTAAGTATTATTAATTTTAAGCACCACAACAATTGAATGAAACACAGGTAAATTCCCTGAATTATTTCTGTGAGAGTTCATAACCTTCTCCTTGAACACATATACAAGAAAGTATATATAAACAATAATTCAAAACTAGTTTTGGTTCAATTTGTTAGGAATTTGTTTCCAATGGCTATGAAGATCCATTCTGAACTAATTCTTATGTAAATAAAATAATCACTTACTATTTATTACCAACCAAGAATATTAAAATAATTAAAATAGATAAGATGAAAAATAAACAAACCAGTTAATAGGGCAACCATTTTTTCAACATCACCAATTGATTCTGGCAACTTGCTTTTACTTTCAACAGTTACAACTTTATCTTCATCTGTTGCTATCTTAACAATAGTTCCATCCATCTTTCCAATATGCACAACTAATATTCTCACATCCCTCATTTTTAACACATCTGCAGATGACACTAACTTATTAGGTTGATTTATTCTCAGACCATCGAGTGTAAAAATAATAACAATTTTCTTTTTATTAGACTGTCTCCTATCTGATGCACTGAATATATCTGAATCAACAAAACGTAATGCTTCCTCAAGATTACTGTCTTCATTTGATATTGCAGAGAGATCTAACTTATATTTAACTGCCTGTTTGGAAATGCCCTCATCAAAGTTTAGCACCATTAGAGGTATTCTCTGTCCATATGTGACAATACTAACATGTGTATCATTTGGTGATAATCTATATGAAGACAAAGCTGCAATGATGAATTTCTTGACTTGTGTGTATTCAGTTGTTGTTAAGCTTCTAGAGTTGTCAATCAAAACAACTAATTTCAATGGACCTTTCACACCTAGAAAAATAAAAATACAACTAACTAACTAAAATCATATTTTATTATGCTTGCTTGTGGAGGAACGTTTTAGGAACAAAATTATTTTGTAAGAGCACTTTGTCCAAAAGAAAATGTAGTTTATTACTGGCAGTTTTAATTTTGTTTGTTGATACATAAACAAACACAATTCAAGAACATACTGAATATGTACACACATTTTATATGAACAATTATATATGGCAGAAATAGGGGAATTTCATCTTGATACAACGGCATAGCAGTGTAACTATAAGATGGTCTAAGTGGTACAAATAAAAAGAAAACAATGTTCAACTTATTACTTAAATTACTTTCTCTATTCAAACTGAAACAGGTTTAGAAAATTGATCTTTTGTTAACAAATTATGAAATAACTACACAAATTAAGTGTTATTAACAAAACATTTTATGATTATAATAAAAAAGAATATCGATAAACATACCACAAGCTTTATTTTTGACAACTTTAACATGTTTCTTCAATATGCACCCATTTCTCTTCAAATAACATTCTGATGCATATGTTTGCCCATCAGAACCACAGACAGGATCATAATGTGTCCCTTTACATGTAGGACAAACACAATCAATTTCTTGATCTTGTTTAAGAATACATGTTGATGCAAAGGCACAATCTGAGATTTCACAAGGATCTAAAATAAAGAGATAGTTTGAACATTGTTTTAATATTCTGTAAAGGTCTACACATAATATCGAAACAATCACTCAGGTCCTATTCTAGGTCAAAAGAGGGTCCGGATTTCGGACATTGCCCTTGTGAAATTCCTACAAAAAGTGCCTTTTTCTTAAAATTCAACACAATTTTGAAATAAAGTTGTTAATTAATTGCCTTTTTTCACTACTACTGGACTCTGCCCTAAAGTTCCAGAATATCCCCTGTCACTGGGGTCACACATACTGTTCACTGTGGTCACACATACTGTTCACTATGTAGAAACAAGTCTTTACCAATAGTTGTGTTAAAGAGGTCCAGAGCTATGTTAAACTCCTTTTAAAGATCTTTAAGAATACCTTCTAAAGATATCACATTTTTGAGATTTTTTGTGGGTAAAAATGTTCAAGCCAGAATTGAAATTAAATGTTAACATGTGTGTCTAAGTTGTTATTGTTGGTTTTGATGTTATATTAACAAAACGTTGCTTCCATTAGCAATCAAAATATACCAATAGGTAAATAGGTATTGCCATTGCAAACACATTTCCTTTAAGGTAAATTAAGCTCATTTTCAAGATGTTAAAAGCATTCCAAGGTAGGAATACAAGTTAAACTAATTTTAAGGATTTTTCAAAGTAACGAAAAATACTTTTTTAAATTTCATGCAAAAATGTTTATCAATTCTGAAGATATTGTATGTTTAAGAGTTTTTGTGGGAACAGATGTTCAAGCCAAATAATGAAATTAAAAAAAGTATTTTTCATTACTTTGAAAAATCCTTAAAATTGGTTTAACTTGTATTCCTACCTTGGAATGCTTTTAACATCTTGAAAATGAGCTTAACTTACTGTTTGCAATGGCAATACCTATTTACCTATTGGTATATTTCGATTGCTAATGGAAATAACTTTTTGTTAATATAACATCAAAACCAACAATAACAACTTAGACACACATGTTAACATTTAATTTCAACTTGGGCACCTGCACAGGAAAAACTACCACTATATGCATGCGCTTTATACATAAGCATTTACCAATGAAGTGTTCTGGCAAAAATAACAACAACAACAAAAAAACAACTCCTAAAATTGAAAATTTTAAAACTTTTCATTTTTTCCCTTTGTGTAGGGAATATTTCTGAAGTGAAAATGGACATTCAAGATGTCTACATGATTTCTGAAATAAAGGTCTACGACGTCTCCAAGAATTGTAAACATTCCTTGAATTAAAAAGAGTTAAAAAATCAAAACAGTAGATAGTTGGGTACCAACATACCAGAAATAAATATATTAGACCAACACCTTTTATTGTGTACAATTCAAGATTTGTTGAAGAATAGTAGCATAAAAAATAATTAACTGTTCATTCTTCCAGAAAGTCACATATGCCTTACAGAAAGTAACTTTTCCCTTGATTTCCAGAATTTGTAGACATACTGATGTTAAAGAAGACTTACTGGGTTTAGTTGAATCCAAAATGGCAGCTATTGCATCTTCTTCTTCAATATCACTTAACTTCACAACATTATCTTCACCTACCATATCCTTCAGTATATTTTTATCAACATTTGGAGATACAAATATAAGCAATCTTATACTAAGTTTTTTGAGATCTGCAATCTTCTGTTTGAACACAGCTTTGTTATCTACATTATTTGTGATTACTAACCAAATAGTTTTGGTTGTGCCTACCCTCTGGACAGTCTGAAGTAACAAATCCTTTGCATGATCTAATGCTAACAACATGGTGTTGCCTGGGTTAGGATTTTGTAGATTATTTATTTGGTTGGTGGCAGTACTAATGCTGGTTACATCACCGATATTAATCTTTATCTCTGCTACAGAACCATATGTAACAACACCAGGAAGAACATGATCTTCAGAAATGATAAGTTTTGACACAGCACTGATGATATCACTCTTGACATTATCAAATCTATCCGATGAACCAAGAACAATAGCAAGATCTGTCTTTACTACAGGACCTGTTATAATGAACATATAGATACAAGGTTAATGTAATATTAAATAGCATTGTGTATTAGATTTTTGTTTCGCATTATAATTTATCAGGAGATATACCTAGATATATCAGGAGGTATATCAAATTTCTTATTGGAAACATTTATAATTTTATGACAAACCAGGAGGCTTACCAACTGTTACCAAATACATTTAATTTCAAGAATTAAATATAGATTTGATTAATTTCTGGGGACAACATGGACATGGATTGAAGTACCATTCACCATTTACATGTGTATTGTAAGGATCTAGATCTGTTTATCCATAATTTTAACTGTATGTATATGCTTCTAACTTTGATTAAATTGTCTAGCATTGCAAATATAGATTTCCTATATTGTCCTGAAAACCAAAACAAGAAACATACAAATATATTGCCTTCAACAAAAATGGTTGTTGTTATGAAGGCAATGAAATAAAAGAGTTCAATACATATTCAGTCAATCCATTTAGATCAGTTCTATTTTCAATACCTTCAATAACCAACCAAAAGAATTTTGAAAACTGTGCATAATTAAACTTGACATAGAGGTAAATTTAAACAAAACATTCTGTAATTGTTACATACTTAACAAAAGAGATGGCTCTAAAGATCATAATTAAGGCAAATTTCTTACTAGTTAATTGGCCAATCAATCTTTCTAATGGTGTAACACTGTCAGGGATTTCACCGATGGTTTCTGCTGGCTGGATGTTCTCACTTTTCCTAGCAATAGCCATAATTTCCAATTCATCAAAATTATCACCAACAGCAACAACAAACACAGTGATACCATTCTTCAAGAAATTATTTGACTGCTTCTCCAGCTCTAATTTTGCTGCTTCAGCATTTTTACCAGAAACCATTAACACTAACAACTTCTTGACACCAGTTCTACCACTGCTTAGAATCACAGATTCAAGTTCTTTCAAGATTGTTGGCAGGTCCCTTTTGCCACCCACAAATAGCATGTTTTTGACTGAAACATCTACAAGATCTTTACTTCTTCCAATATTTAGGGAAAGTGTAGACTCCAACCTGTCCCCAAATGTTGTCAAACCAACATGTGCCTTATCATTGGAAATATTGTAAAGTTTTATTGAACCTCTTACAAACAGTTTCATTTTCTTAAATTTGATAGCAGATGTACCATAAGAGCTATCTATAGCATATACAACATCCAACTTTTGGGAAATACCTAAAATATCAGCCAGTTAAAGAATTACTACTGAGTTTTTACTGCTATCAATTTAATAAAAGTTAAAACTTTTATTGTATCTAATTTTCTCAATTATAATATGCCCATAACTGAAATCTGATCAGTTGAACAAAATAATAGACATGTTTCATAATGATTGCTTTGTTCACAACAAAATGTTTTGAAATAATACAACAAGAAGCAGAAACCACCAAGAGGCTTAGGTGTACTAATCTGGTATGCATACCTTACAAAATGTCTTGTAACAAAACAGAAAACTGCAAGATTATTGGATGTACAGATATAACACACTCCTGCTACTAAGTAACCAATACACACAAATTAGAATAAAGTGATTTCTTACCACAGGCACCTGTCTTTGATATCTCCTCCTTGTTTCCTTTCAAACATGACATTTTCTGTAATCTGCACTCACTGGCATATGTACGTCCTTTATTTGAACAAACTGGCATGTAGCTGTCATCGCAGATAGGACACACACATTCTGGTGTATATGCAGCTGTCAGAATACACCGAGCATAAGTCTGACACTTCTTCTTTAGGCATGAACCTATAAGAACATGATTTTAAATATTCATTTTAGAAATATGCAAAAATTGCCTTTTGGGAACTTTGAAACGCATACAAATACTTTTTACTTTAAACCAAGAGAGTAGAAGAACTACTCAATAGCTCAGTTTTTAGGAGATATGCAACAAAAGAGTCAGTCCTTATCCACATTTATTGCACTGTATGATGACATCTGACAAACCTAGCATTACAATCCACAAAGTAACATATGGATGGCATTATCATCAAATGCAATTATAATAAACAAATGGATTCGTAACATCACAGAAATATTTATTTATACAAGTTGTTTTAATTATCATTTGAACAATGAATGGCTGTTTTCTGGAGTTTTATTCTTTTGTTGATTTCATTATCATCATATTAACTTTTAAAGTTTTAATACATACTTTTGAACTGAAAAAACCCTGAAATGGCAAAAAGCATAAAAATGTGTCATCAGCTTCTATTCTCTTTATATGCACTAAAACATTTTAATATTGTCTACAAAAATAATAATAAAGTAATCAGACATTATAATTCACATTGGAAAATTGGTGGAAAGATTTGATGAAAATATTGTTACATTGTATTAGTTCTTCCCTTTATATTAATTTTACAACAGTTATTTTGGTGGTTTATACAGAATGTTACAAACAAACATTTGGTAATGGTGATATTTTGCTTTTTGTACTGATAGACATTTCAGGGTTTCTTGATACTGATACACATTTGACATCTTCATATTCAAAAATATATGTTAAAACCTACAAATAAAGATAGTGTAGATTGTTACAGTATTATCATGTATTGAAAATGTTGAAAAACAAATACAACATGAATTACCTGGTTTTAAGACTTCCTTTTGAATCTTGCTCAACATATGAATCAAATCTTCATCTGTATTTGGTAAGAAAAGCTGATTTCCATTATGAAGAATTGGTGCAATTGTAGATGGATCTATTTTATTACCATATCCCACAACAATTAGTTTTATTCCATATTTTTCAAACATTGCTAGTTTTCCATTGTTTCCCATAGAAGTTGATGTAAATAACAAGACAGTTTGATGGATATTCTTTCTTGCTCCTTTAGATGTATCAAACAAGTCTTTTCTTACAGTGTTAACTAATATATCTAAATTCAATCCATCTTCAGGCAGTTGAAGTATATACAAAGCATCAGCAAGTCGAGATGGAGTTACTAAGTCACCAAATCTATATGCAATGTTGGATGTTTTACCATATGGTATGATTCCATACAATAGAGCATTTGCAGAGATAGAAATGTTGGAAAGCATGTTTTTCACAAATTGCAACTGCATTTGATAATGCTTATTTCGATCTTGTCCACTAGCACCAAACAGAATGGCAAGATCAATTTTGACTGCCCCTTAAAGAAAATGTAAGAAATTACAAACTCGTGTATTATTCAAACAAATGGATTTCATTAAGAGAAAGTTAGATAACTGTGAATTGCTAGAGTATTTTGGTATTGAATTGCTACAGTATTTACAAATAAATAGATTTCTTCAGTTGTTACTGAATGTGAAAAAAAGCAGTAAACAAAACTATGAAATAATACAAAAATCTATAACAAACTTACTTATGGATTCACCTACAGCTTTTTCTAAATTACCAAGTAAATCAGGCAACTTGTCAGTTCCATCTATCACTAAAATCTTGTCATTGCTACCACTAATAGGAAGGAGAGCTTCTTTTTCAAAATCTGTACCAATACCAAGGGACAGTATATCCACATCTTTCTGCCGGAGTTTGTTTACAACAGATAGCAACTCAACCTTTGCATCAATGTTTACAGCACCATTAGCAATTAGAATAACAAGCCTTTTTATAGCTGAATTGGAAGGGTCCTTGTAAATATTTTTATCAATAAAATTAAGCAAATTCACAATATTTTGTTCACCCCCAACCCTATTAATGTTTTTAAGCAATATGAAAAGTTTTTCTTTTGACTTTGTGTTTGAGAATAATTTTGCTGAATCACCATAAGAAATTAAATAGAATGATAAAAATTTAGAATTTAGATCATACGATGTTAAAGAGGCCATTATGAATTCCATTATTTTTGTTAAGTCAGCATCTGTCACTTTCCGTGATGTGTCAATAGCAATAATAATGTGAACAGCAGCATGGATATTGTACAGACCTGAAAAAACAACCACAAATAACAGGAAAGCTGGATAAATTAAGATGTATCACAAAGATTGTGTGTCAACAACAAAACAAGCTTTATAAATAATAACAAACAACAACTAAATAATTATCAATCAAATAAACTAAAAATCAACGCAATGTTACATATTTTACTGATTTTCCATCTTAAATATGAAAAGTTATTTATTCTGGCATTCACCTTCCCAATATTGTTGTAAAAATATGTTTGAATTGTGTCAATTACTAAATATGAATTCCCAGTTCAACCGCTTGACTATAAAAATATGTTTGAATTGTTTCAATTACTAAATATGACTTCCCAGTTCAACCGCTTGACTTTCATTAGATCTAGCTGGAACATCTGTGAGTATTGAAGTTATGTTATTGTTGTTGTTGTGAACATGGAAATGAAATACACAAAGTGCAGCTTCATCTTTCTTTTTTTTATCCTAAGCTATCGGCTTAGAGCTTTACAACCACGCACCTTACACAACACTCTGCACCACATTTGCACATCGCATTATAAGCATCACTTGTGGTGCACACAATCATATAAACATGACCTATGGTTCTTGCGAAGGGGTCATCCTTCACACTGTGGAATGAATGGGAGCTGAACCTGCAACTCTTGGATTGCAAGTTCATCTCGCTCATCACTGTCCCCCGGCTCCGCAAATCTTTTATTTTAAAAACCTAGTGACACACTTATATTAACACTAATAAAATACTACAAATAAGAAGACAACATACCACATGGTGAGCTCTTTACTGCTTTCACCGATTTTGCATATAAACAAGAAATCTTATTCAAATGACACTGGCTGGCATATGTAGTTTCATCATCTCCACAAACTGGTGCATACTTTGTCAACATACACGAAGGACATGCACAAGAAGCTAACAAACGTGGTTGTGGTATGCAAAGGGAACTTGCTTTGCATCGATGACGTTTACATGGATCTTAAAAAGAAAGTTTTTAAATAAATCATATATGAAAAATCAATCAAATCTGTCTGTCAGAATATCATTATCCAAACTTTACAAGAGAAACTAACAGAAAATCAAGCAACCAGAAACAGAAAACAGAAATAAGAAATTTGGCTTTAAATAATCAGTAACCTACTTTACTTGATTTTAGTTTCAACCGTTATTCATTATTATTTTATTATGTTACTATTTTATTATTTCTTTGTTTCCCACCAGGATATTTTTTAATTACAAGTTAGCACGTGCCATGTACTCTCCTACTTAAAGTATTAATAATTAGTTAACAAGCACACCAAAATAGTAGAAAAATACTTGTGATGAAGGTTATACTATTTCCATTATTTACAACAACTGTTGACCTCTAGACTCAAAATAATTGTAGCATATAGAGTGCATGTATGATTGCAACTTTTAAAGCGGTTCAGGAAATTTATAGGAGGTTGGGTTAAGTAGTATATTAAATCCTAGAAAGGTTGCGTTAAATGAATGATGAACATATTAATTTAGTGATACATTGAAGCAGCTCTGTGATTAATTGTTGGTACTAATTCAATGTAATGTCCGACTTTCTCCGATTTCTACTTTCCTTTGTTCAGGGTTTTGAGCTATGTCTTTTTATAATATGTCATTCTTCTTTCTTTATACCTCCCAGGGCATGCATAATAATAATTTTATTTTTGTATTTGTTAAAGGAGAACGGAGGCCAAAAAACAACTTTCAAATAAAATAACTTAAATCAAAGTGTTTTAAAAAAGGAGTTCAATGATTTTTATTTCGTGTAAAAATGATAAGTGGTTCAGAAGTTATGAGCATTATAAAGTTTTGATATGAATAAGCGAGAACTAAGTCTTGACTAAATGAGGTCAGTCTGTGATGTCATAGTTTGACTTACCTTGCCTCAATGGTTTTCATCTTATCGTTAAATGTTTGTATTACTTTATTTGGAATGAGCGTCTATGACATCATCACAGCCTGACCTCGTTTAGTCAAGACTGGGTTCTTACTTATTCATATCAAAGATTTAAATGCTTATAACTTCTGAACGGCTTATCATTTTTACATGAAATATAAACCAATGAATTCCATTTTTAAAACACTTTTATTTAAGCTAAAGTTATATTTTGACCTCCATTCCCCTTTGAGAACAAAAAACAACTTGCAACATAATTTTTAATAGAAATAAACACACTGTCAATCTGGACAAAAAATTGTATGCCAGACAAAAGCAGATGGAAACAATCTTAATCTTAGAGCAGCATTTTAAAATTATTTTTCATTCATTCATTTTTTTATAAAGAGTTAAAAAGTTATAAGTTTAAAGTAAATAATAGAAACCATCTTTTTCAAAATAGAATACATTGCATGTATATTTTTTAATGTTTCTTTGAAGCAAGAAATTGGTTGCTCTGTGTTTTAATCTTCTGTTCTGCACATTACATTACATGTTTTATTCTTCTGTTCATAAAATTACACTTTATCAGTGCAAGACACAATGGGAATAAGGAAGCAATTGTGTTTTGTGTATTTTGATGCGTGAGTATAAGATACTTTTCACTTGAGGTTTGCTTATGTTGCATAGGGTATTTACAATTATAAACACTTCTGTTGTGTCCTCTAAACCGCCTACAGAACACCTTGAGCTTTCAGAAAAACAGATTCGTCTAAGACTTGAATAAGATTCTATACAGGAATCTTTTTAGACTCATAAAGGCTAACATCGAATTTGAAAGCCTGAACAGTTTCACAACATTTTGTAAGAACATGTGCAACACTTGCAACTCACCTGGTACCAAAGCTTCCATCACATCATCTAGGTCAACGTCATTAACTGAGCTTGGATTTATTATCTGCGCAGGATCATCAACAATACCCAGAATCTTATCTTTGTCAGCTTGAGATAAAGTTCCAATAATAATAAAAACTGGCTTGATACCAATGTTAATCAATCCCTGATATTTCCTCTTGTCTTCGTCTTTCATCTTAGAAACAGATTCTTTACCAATAAGTAAGAGAACAGATTTAGAATACATATGTCGTGCAGGGTTTTCATTGTTGAAGAGATTAGATATTAAACTTAAAACTGTGTGGATGTTTTTGTTTTCACTTGGATTAACTAGGGAATCAATAAAAGAAATTGTATCTGCTTTTGTTTCTGCTTCACCCACTTTAAACACAATCCTTGCTGGTTGATCATTAACCGTAGCACCAAAGAGAGTGGCAATGTTTGATATTGTGTATTTGCCAACAAGTTTCTTAACAAGTTCCTTCTGGGCATTGAAAATGATGCTTGATCTATCAGAAGATACAAATGCGATGCCAATATCTGCAATAGCTGGTTTTGCTACAAATAACAAATAACAAAAATCATGATGTAGTTAAGAACACCTTTCTTCGGTCATGTTAGAAGTGGGCATCACACCAATCAGGTGATGCTTTCTACCATATCACCATATCAGCTTTACAAGTGGTGTTATTTGATAGTCCCTGGCCATATCAAGTTAAATGTAATACCCACATTTATTTCTGGGGTAAAGAACTTTTATGCAGAAATATGAATTGTATATATCAGAAAGAAAAATTAAATGTTTTTAAATATTTATCAAATAATTAATACATTTCAGGAAAACTGTATCCAAAATCAATAACTACCAGAAGGTTACTTGACGAGAACTTACCTAATGACTTGAGTATTGCATCATTGATATCATCATATATATATGCCAAACCATCATCCTCCCCAATAATTGTGTCTCCATCTTTAATCAGTTTTCTAAGTTGTATTTTAGCTGCATTGTCATTACCAAGAACAACAAAAGTATACGTCAATTTCCCATGATTTCTCAATGCTTCTATGGCACCCTTTAAAACTTGACTGTCTTCAACTGGTCCATTTGTTAACACAATAACTGATTTCATAGGATCTTGTGTGCCAGGTTGATACTGGAGAACTCGATTTTTGACAAACAGTAATGCATCGTCTAAATTACGCTCTCCACCATATCTCCATATATTATCCATCAAACTATTTATTGTGGTCTTTGTTAGCACTTCATTAAGTGGCAGCACTAAATTAGTGTTTCCATTACCAAAAGAAACAACAGCAACTCGAACTTTTTTTGTTGACATCAACTTATAATCATTAACTGCTGATTTCAAGTATTGCTTTATTTTGTTCAGATCTTCCACAGTAACATCTTTTGAAGTGTCAACAACAAACACAATGTCAGACAGTTCTGATGTTCCTACAAACCATTGTTGAAAAATAATATAGTAATAAATAAGTTGTGTCATAAATTTAAAATCAACAAATAAGTACGTTGTTATGTTTATATAAACAGCCAAAGAGTAAACATGACTGTATATATATATAAGTAAAATGTTATTTGAATTCCTCAAATTTTTTAACAAATGAAAATATAAGAATTTGGTAATTTCTTGCCTTCCAACTTAAGTATCTGTATGCATGCATACTGTCAGTTAATACATGCAGTTGTTATTGATATTAGGGCTGCTGTGATAAGTAAAGTATGGTGTTCATAATAATAGGAATGTAATTTAAAAACATGTTTATCTGCAAATCAAAGTTATGAAATTTTAAATTTATGTGAGATTGAAGGTATCTACAAGTTTTAGAACTGTTTTAATTACTTATTATCCAAGTAAATATTTCCTACTATAAAAATGTCTCACCACAAGCTTTCTTCTCTGTAATTTGTAAAGTTTGTTTATTAACACAAGCATCCATTTTCATCTGACAGGCACTTGCATAAATCTTCCCATTGTTGGCACAAACAGAATCATACACGTCAATGGGACAAAGCTCACAAGCACATTCAGTGCTTTGGTCGGCTTTTGATATGCAGATATTTGGAGAATCACATAGTTTCTTCAAACAATTATCTATAATACAATATAATAATATCATCATTAAACAATTACAACACTTAAAAGTAACTACATTGTTTTTTGGAAAACATGAAACTTTAATTGCAAAGAATCCTAAACAAAACACAAAAGATACACAAATATTCCTACTCATTTTTGTAAACAAAACAACAAACAAACAAACATAAAACAATCACACCCATACCTTTTTGGCAAAGTGATAAATTGCTACCTAGGTTTGTTCACCCAGAAAAATATATTTAATGATTAGGACCCTATTATGCATTATTATTTTTGTTGGGCTATATCTCTCCAGGTTTGCATAAAATAATATTATTTTTCAAAACATTCAATTAGCAGGGCACTGAGAAACAGCATTCAATGGTGTAATAAAATATAATGGTTTTTGTGTGCAAAAGTTACAAAGTATTTTAATAAAATAATAACGCCTATACAACTCAAATTAACTTCATGTTGTGCTCAAAAATATTCTATGCAGCTGTTTAAGAATTACAATATTTCACAACACTATACTGGTAAAACATGTAAATAAAATAATAGAGACCTGGAAGGAGCGTCTTGACTGCAGAGTTCACATCGTCTTTAGATACAACATTGTCTTTCAAGAACACAATCTGTGCTTCATCCTTCACCATAAGCTTTAATTCGTCTTTATTGATTTCATTACCAATGGCAACAATTAAGAGTTGGATTCCAGCATCTTGAATTGATTGAATTTCTTTATAAATTTCATCAGAGGTTTTCCCATGTATAAACACAACTATTACTTTCGCAGCATCTCTTCTTGCACCAGTAGCTTTTGAACTAATTGGTTCTTTGAACACATTTAATCTTGTTTCCAACAATGCACTATAGATGTTCATTCCTGTATTAGGGTTCTTGATAACTTTCAGGGCTTTTAATATGTTGTCTTTAGTTGTCAGCTGGCCAAGAGCATGTTCTATATTTGCCATCTTTCCAAATGTAACGAAAGCTACTTGTGTGTTCTTTTCTGAGATAATCAACTTTTGTAGCATTTCTTCAACAAATATCTTTTGAATGGAAAATGTGTTGCCAGCATTAGCTCCATATGAACCCATTAAAAATGCAAGATCAACTTTCATATTTTTTTCTAAAATAATGCATAGAGAAATGGTCAGTGTCATTTATATAGTTAGAATGTATTCTATTGCATGGTAGTGGTAGGGCCAACAGATATATTTTACATTGTGTAACAAAAGCAGGAACAGTCAATGCCAGGGTGGCCACTCAAATTTTGAATCTAAATTCCAGGAGTTTTCCAGGAGTTTTCCAGGCCAAAATTGATAGTTTTCCAGGAGTTTTTTCAGCCAGTCAAGAGTCACTAGAATCTCTAAATCGCTAAATTAGTATATAAAAATATGGAACATAAGAAAGAATCAAAATTTGGAAACGCAGTTAATAACCATAATTTATACTATTGTACTACAACTATATAATATATTAATAACCATAATTTATACTGTTGTACTACAACTATATAATATATTATCAATCTAAAATAAGACTTTTTTTCCTGTCAAGAAATATAACTTTAACAAAATGCAAATATGAAAACTCAAAACACAAGATTTTTAAATTTCGAAATTCCCACAGAATAAAAATATGTGAAAGCTAATAGTAAAGGGTGGTGGTATTTACAAAGATAGTAAATGTATCTCATTTACAGAAACATCAAAAACTTTAGAGTAAAACCATATTAAAGAAATTCATGGGGAAAAAAAGCATTATATAAACTTAAAAAATAGCATAAAGCAACCATTATCATGATAAAATATTTCCTGTATTGAATGTTTGAAACTTTGGAAAAATATATCTTACAACTAAAGAAAATCCAATCTGAACTGTTCAGAACGGGAAAAATATGAGACATGCAATAAATAATTACAGGTTGTTGTTCGTAAAAGGTAAAAATGATGACCCCACTGTAGCTTTACTTACTTCAGAGATTTTCAAAGAAACATGGTGAATGCTAATAGAAGTAAACAGATTGCACAAATTATCATTAATCTTAACATCACATCACTAGTTAGCCTGTGACATTTTAAAATGCATAACTTTAAACTCATGTCTCAACACTGTCAAGAGAATATTAGAAAGTAACACTTCTATATATTATAAGTTAATAATAGTGAAATAAATTAAAGTTCAAATGAACAGTAAAACCATTTAAGAATAAAAACGTTGCAGAAATAAAAAGACTAAAGATAAACATTCCAGGAGTTTTCCAGGACATTTTTCCAAAATTAACCCTTTTTCCAGGATTTCCAGGAGTGGATATAGAAAATCAGGAGTTTTCCAGGTTTTCCAGGATTTCCAGGAGAAGTGGCCACCCTGCAATGCAATAAATTGGCTTTTCCTAGTTTAGAAATATACTGTAGAATATTTTACATGGCTAGCCACAATTAATTGAAATCATACAGTCTGTCTATTGTTTATAAAGGGGGCCATGATCATGTTTCTGATTGTATTTAAAGTTCCTGTTTAAGCTACTGGCATTCTCACTCCACCACTCTACCAGATAACTTGATATGACAAATTAACAGAGATATCCACCTACAAAGATTCAAACCAGGAACCCACAGAATGACACTGTGTCACTAAAAACTAATGCTAAATCTCCAAAAGAATTATGAAACAGGAATTAACTGTAATTATAAATTGCAACTATTGCTACTGGAATGGAATAAATAAATGTGAATTGATTTTAGAACAGTCAATATTGTTTTATATTGACAATCATATATACTACAAATATAGAGTAAATAATTTCATTCATTTGTATTGTTGTTTACACAGTAGCCACAAAAATTAATATGGAATAATTTATATAATATAACTCCTTACCAGTCATATATCCAGCAATTTGTTCTTCCAAATCATCAATCTTTTCAGGTAATTCATTTACATTGAGAACCAGAATGGTGTTTTCACGATCTATTATTGCTTCAATATAACTTAGAGTAACTTTATCAGAAGTTCCAATGAGAAGAACGTTAACTCCCATCTGCTCTATTTGTTTAATGTTATTCTTTATGGATGTTACTGTAGCTGCACTTTCTGTAAGAGGGACATTGACAAATATCACTAAGTAATTCAGTTCATCAGATCTAGCATCTTGGATAAAATTAGCTTTAACCTTCTTCAACAAATCATTTAAGTTCTTTCCACTGGCAGCAGAATTAAAAGGTAACCGACTCTTTAGTATTACTTTTTGCACCTGCAGTAAGCTCATATGTTTAGAAACATCACCATAGGCTAATAAAGATGTTTTAGAATCTTGTGGAGGAGATACTAATACTTTTGAAGATTCTTTTATGAAAGTAATCATTTTGGTCAAGGATTTGGGACTGACACCAGCAGACATATCCAGTACGTATGTTAGGCTTGGTCTAATAGAAAGCCCTAAAAAGACAGAAAATAAAACATAAACTATTCAAGCTCTTAACATTACAAGTACAACTTATATCCAAGTAGCATTTGAACAAAATATTCATTCATTAAGCACATTCATAAATGCATATCAACAACTAAATAATATTCAAAATGGTATCAGCATTAAGTCTAATAACCTTCTATAACTCATGTTTTCAAATATGATGTCCATCAGTTAAAGATAATGTGAAGGACATTAAAATGTTATAAAAATTAATTTCTCTGAGTTTAGTTTCTTGCCACCTTTAGTGTAATAATGTAATTTACTTCACCATGGAAAGTTGATGAAAATAAAACATTATTTAAGTTTTCGTTAACATTTTGTTTGAATGTATGATGTAAAATGTATGGTGTAAAAACATTAATGGTGTTTCTGCATGAAACAAATTTAAGCATTATAGAGAAAATAATTACTGCAAGATCTTAAATACTTGATAGAGAAGAACTATGCCTTTAAAATTATAACAGAATTTTTAAAAAACCCACAAGTATTGTTACTTACAGAGGTATATTTTTGTAAGGTTAAAATTTTCTTGCATAAAAAACTGTTATCTATAACTACTTTTTGGCTATTGGACAATGGAACTCTGGACATAATTTTGAAAACAGACCTGATATGAATAACTTACAGAAAAAGGTTTAAAAAATTTAAAGAACACAAGAACTTGAAGCTCTTTTATTAATAATTTTAAGGAGATATTTTAGGCAAGTTTAAGCACCTGTTATAAACAACAATAAATATATGTTACAGTAAAAACAGATCTAATAGTTTCACAAGAGACTAGCAGCACAAAAAATTACAATAGAAATTGAACAAGTGTTAGTTGTCAAGGTTTTCAAAGTTAAGAGGTAATCATGTTAGGAACTCAATATAAAAAGTCAAACTCAACAACAACAAGAACATGTCATATAATCAACTTTGTATATCATTACAATTAATCTACAAAACATTTTTAAAGCATCAATAAGTTGTTAATTAATAAATCAATAAGTTGTTAATTAATAAATCAATGAGTTGTTAATTAATAACTAATGATGAATGTTTGCAAATTGAATTATCTAGTTAATAAATTATTAACCATATAAGGGTCATGACATGTTTATAAAAAAATCAGCACCAAATATCTCTTTTGTTAAAGATTTTTGGAAAGCCATGTCTCTGCCCCCTGGACCCCATGATTTAGTTGCCCTATGGCAACTGGGGTACATAAAGGGTTAAATGGTACAGTATAAGAAAAGTAGATCCTGTCCATACAACTTATAAAGGTTATTTCATACTTCAGGAAAGCTTATTAGATTCTGATACACTGGAAATGTAGTCATTACCTAGGATTTACTAACTTTTTTATTTTATTTTAGTAGTTTACTTACCACAAGATTTTTGTTTAACAAGAGTAATATCTTTCTTTTGTTTACAGCCTTGTTGTTTCATCCAACATTCACTTGCATATGTTCTACCATCTGAACCACAAACCAATGCATATGTATCATCACAAACTGGACATAAACATTCTGATGTTTGGTTTAGATAAACAATGCATCTGGAGTTGTATTCACATGGATTGCTGTCACAGATATCTATATAAGAAAAACATTTAAAAAAGTTAATATTGTCATATGTGATGTGCAACAGTTTTATACACAAAGTATGTGGTGTATGGCAGATAATAATTTATTGAAAATGAGGGCTAATTCTTGAATTACAATTCTTCATGCTTCAGTAAACAAAATAATTATTCACAGTGAAAATCTAAACTTCATGATTCAGATAAATGAGAGCCTAAAAAGAATAAATATATAAATATATAAAAATAGTATGTAAGGAAGCAAGTAATGGAGAGTTTTAATGTCCTTGGGGCATATCCACAGCATATAGTGGCTCTTGTCATTAACAGACGTTAACTTACCACTAGAGATACATGAAGCATTGCTCTAACTTGCCTTCCCAAGGCCAATGTACAATAAGTGGATGGCTCCTAATGGGCTGATAATGCTGGATTTAAAGCATATCAGAGTGGAGTATTGATTACAATGTTCTATGGCCAGGAATCGAAACCGACCACATAGGCGAAAACCAAAAGTGCATACCACTACACCACCATCATAATCAACAGTTTTCAGGGAGAAATAAATAAGATCCATGAAAAGCACAATTCTTTCCAATCTATATTCAATTATGGATTTTGCAACTTATTGAGAAAGGTAAAAGGTAAAAAATAAATAAATATATATATATAAATAAATAAATATATAAATAACAACCTTTGTTGAAGCTTTCCTTGATACGATTTATGATGTCTATAAGTGTACCAGGTATTCTCAATACAATTAACTCTCCATTATTTCCAATGATTTGATCCACTCCTTCATCTGAAACAGTCGAACCTGCCAAAACCACTATTATCTTCACTCCTTTATCTCGTAACATTTTTGCTGCAGCAATGACCTTTTCATCCACCACCTTTATTCCTTCTTCAATAAATAAAGTCAATATTTTTCTAGCTTTAGGCTTTGAGCCAGATGTTGTTGCAAACATGGTTTTCAATGCCACCTTCAATGCTTCAAGTACATTGGCATTACCACCAGGGATTTGGATTTTCTCAATATCATTTTTAACATAGCTTGATTCAGAACCATGTGAAAATGGAACCTTGACATCAGCCGCATCTCCATATACCCCAACACTAAATTTCACTGGATCTTTTTTGTTACTATACTTAACGATAATGTTTCTCACTACATTTTTCTGTTCTTCATACAATCTCTTTTGTTCAGACTTGAAGATTTGTTTATTGAAATTTGTCATAAAAATGCCAAGTTCAAGAGGACAATCTCCTGCAGCTAAAATAAAAGATCAATTTGTTAGAAGATACGTTATGGTAACAGATTTGTGTTCTACACATGATATCAAATAAATTTTACCGAGAGCTGCAAGTTAATATTAGTCAAATATGTAGGTTCATTTTCAGTTTTTATCCTTAACTAATAAAAGTTACTTTCTACATTGATACTTCTATCTAATAGAGACTCACTCATCTCTAACAAGCATACCTCAAACCCTGTGAGGGAGATTGGAGTGATACTGGGCCTATGTTATTTATATTCACATATAGAATAATGAATTGACAATGCTATATAATAATGCATATTAAATTTGCATAATGTAGTTATATTTTCCTTACCATTCTTACTGTTCACCACTGTTTCTAAATCTGTAAAAATATTTGGAAGCTGGCTGGTTGTATTCACATGTATTATATCAGTTAGTTCTTTAAGTTTATCAAGGTTGATATTATAACCCACAGCAATGATGACAATATTAATGCCCTGCGATTTTAATCTCTGTATGTTACTAGAATCCCATGCTATGTTACTGTCACCATTTACAAACAAAATAATTGTTTTCTTTGAATCTGATCTTACACCATTTTGTTTATTAAACACAACATCATTTAGATATGTCAATAAACCATGTACATTACGATTTCCACCAAGCCGTTGAAATAAATTAAGGACATATTCAACAATGCTATATTTAGTTCCATCTTTCAGTAAGAGAGGCCTATTTGTATCATCACCATAGTTAACAACAGAAGCAAGGGTTCTACCAAAGAACTTGTATGACTTTAAGAAAGCTAATACATAATTTTTGACTTCTGAAAGTTCCTTGTCAGACACACCACTTGATGTGTCTACAGCAAAGATAACATCATTAATTCCACTTACACCTGAAAGAAATGAATCTTTTACATATTTATTTTACCAACAAATCAACAAACACACTTTTTGAATACTACAGAGTATATATTTCACTTTAATTTATAGTTCTGGTCTTTATTTTGTCTTTGAAACTTTTACATAGTTGTTTAACTAACAGTGTTTATAGGTTAGTGGTCCAGGGTTAGGTAGCATTAAACTTTTGTGGGATCTTTCCAGTCCAAAGTTGTACAATTCTTCAGTGCTTAACAGCATATGTGATCTAATTTATTCCACTTATGTTATACATAGACATTTGAAAATTGTTATTAAGAAAATTGCAATTGCAAATACGTATATTACTGTTAACTAAAACATTACAAATAGTTATAGTGCACTTCCAGTTTTCTACAATTTAATGGGTTGAGTACTTAGCCCTATAAAACAATCAATCTAGAGAAGGAAAACTCTGAATTACACCTTGTTTGAATTGATTCCATTAACTTTGGGTCAGCTTAAAGGTTTCTTATGACTAGATCCAATAATTTATTGGAGACATTTAGGAAGGGCTCCAAACTAGCCACTGTCATGAATAATGCATTGTGCATACTAAAACAACAATTTTATCAATAATAACTACGCACTTACCACATGGCGAAGTTTTAACAACATCAATTAAAATATTATTTTCACATGAATATTTTTTTAAATGACATTCTGATGCAAATGTTTTCCCATTGTTGCCACATACTGGTGCATAATAGTCAGCTGGACAGACTGAGCAAACACAAGATGTTTTCATGTTACTCTCTTGGACGCAAACAGCATAATACTGACATTTTTCTTTAAGACACGCATCTAAACAATAATAGGACAAACAATTATTGTATTTAATTATTGTGAGTAACATTCAGTGTACATGTGAATTAATATTATTTGAGAGTGAAAATTATTCATTAAAACATCATTGATGACAATATGCATGATGTAGAAAATTAATTATTTATTTGCCGAAAAAATAATTTAGGATACAAAATATAATGTTGCATGGTATTATAAATTCTTCTCTTTGTTACATTAATGATCTATTCCTTTCATCTATTACTTGATCAACCATATCAACTATTGCAACTGAAATGTATTCCTTTCTGTTGTTTGGTTAATCTGGTCATTTGACCCCTATTAAATTGTGCTCTGGTTAACGGCACTTGTATCCATTTTTATATCGATTTTCACTTAACTCATTTTTAAAAAGACTGGACATCCAAATTATACAAATTGACTGTAAAAAACATCCTAGACTCCATAAACTCCATAACTACTATTTTTTGGTATACTATACTTTTACTTCAACATGGTATGATGAAGAAAAACATGTGCACCTTTAATTGAAAGATAAAAATTCTGAACAATATTTATTTAACGATCAACCTTGTTTTAATATTATACCTGTAAACCTTTGTTTTATTTAATCAAAGTTATGTCTAGTACGCAAAATTGTCTGTGATGAATTTGCTTTTTTATTTATTTTGGTCTATACAGACAATAATATGAAGAGTGCACTTTGTGATTTTTCTCCATATGGAAATTATTGAATAACTCCTGAAATTATTTTTATTAATAATTAGAGTTTAACAATATATCTACTAGCCTAATAAATTTGGATTTTTAAGATTATGGCTAAGAAGGAGAATTTTCCAATTTTCTTACTAAACATAAAAGGATACAAGTGCCCTTAATTTGGTCAATGGATTTCCTCAAGCTACATATTGCATTACATAAATGTTTCATCTTTCTTCATTTGTGGTTAATCAAGATTTGTGTCAGTCTTGGTAGGAATAAATGAGACAATAAAGATAAGCAAATCTTTAAGCCAATTAAAACAAAGAATATATTGTTTGTCTCAATTAATCAATACAGTTTGTTGGCAAATGACACAACAAGAATTAATTACACAAGATACACATTCATTTTTGTTTCTTTTATCAAGGGAAAGAGATCAGTTAATTTGGTTGACGGTTGGCGATGAAAGAATAGACCCTAAAATTTACTTTAATTTCAGTAATAAAGAGTGTGTGTGATCCATATACAAGGTTGAATTAAATCATTTAACTAATATAAACAATGCATAATATGACATATAGTTACCGAATTTTAATTTTGAAGCGACTGTTTTCAGTTGCTCCATCAGTTTATCTGGGTCTTGAACAATAACTACATTGGTGTCTGGGTCAACTGTATTTACCAAACCCTTTAAGTCAGCATTTGGACCAAGGCCAACCACTATGGTTTTTATGTAAAGATTCTTAAACATTTTCATCTCTTTCTTGAATTCAAGTTCATCAATCTTGTCATCAACAAACACAAGCAATGATTTCTGTGAAAATTCCCTTGCACCATTTTGTATTTGGAACAGATCATCTCTTCCCATTTTTAAAGCTGCCAATAGAAATTCACTGTTGCTGGTAAGTTGAGCAAGTGAATACATGTACGTGTCCAGCTCTGTTATTGTTTTAAATACATTAAACCATTTGTAGATTGTTGAACCTGCAGATGATGGGACTATGAGACCAACTCTAGTGATGTCCTGGCTAATTATATATTTTTCCAATAACGTTTTGATAAATTGGATCTGTTTTGAAGTGC
Organism: Bythotiara depressa; assembly: GCA_027564595.1. NCBI lineage: Eukaryota > Metazoa > Cnidaria > Hydrozoa > Anthoathecata > Bythotiaridae > Bythotiara > Bythotiara depressa. The sequence goes on along the minus strand of JANTOQ010000015.1, from coordinate 25,444 downwards.
TGCTTACATCTTGTCCACCAACAATTATGCCAAGATCCAAAATGCTATCTTTTTCTAAAACAAACCTTATTCTAATTAATTATCTCAATATTTATTTGTTTCTATTTTTTGCAGTAAAAACGTTTAGAAGCTATGTAATAAAGTTAGTAATATGTTTATAATAACAATGTCAGGCTATTAGTTAGTAACATGAAATTCAATTTCTTATTTTCAGCTAACATTAACAAAACAAATACCTATTAATGTTATTGTAACTTCACTAGTAGCTGCAACACATGTTGCAATTTCAGGCACACCACCAGGAATATAAATATTGCTGGAATCTGTTATCTTGTTTAATGTATCATTGTTGACACCATTTGAAAGATCAATAACAAATAATTCAACACCAGAGGATTTTATCTTTGATGATTCCTTTAGAAGTTTATCATTCTTGCTTGGATCATTATTCCCTACTGATATAATTATCAAAAGCTTTGGAACATTTCTTCTAGCATTAGCAAGTATCTTTGTTTGAATGTGATTGAGCATAGTTATGTAGTCGCTTTGTCCACCAATCATTCGTAATCTGGCAATATTTTTAAAAACATTTTCAAATGATATTCCGACTGACAAGGGTGTTGATACAGTTTTGTTGCCAAATGACACAATGGAAATGCGTACAGATAGTGGTGAAATCTTGTACTGCATAATAACATTACGTAATAATAATTTTATCTTTATGAAAAGTTCTTCATTGACTTTATCTGATGTGTCAACTGCAATTACAACTTCTAACTGATCATTAATACCTAACAATTAAAGAGTAAATTATATCTTAAATAAAATATGTTAATATAAAAGAAATAACATATTTAAACAGTACATTACATGGTGGGGTCATTACCCCATTAAAAAAGGATTCTCCCTTTGGATATTGTCCCACTCCAATGACTTCAGACTTGTGGTATGATGGAATTAACGTAGCATTCGATTTGCGAATAGATTTTATATTATTTAAATCTGTGGTAGATATTGGAGAAATGAAAGTTCTTTAAAGATCTTAAACAACAACAACACGATGTAGCATGCCAAATCATGCAGTCAGGGAGGTGGGGCAAATGCTTTGAGGGCTATATAAATAAATAAATTACACCATGTGAAAATTCATAACCATCTCGTCTCAAACATCTTTTTTTTAAATATTTAAATATTACAAGTGATTTTACATGACAGAGAAATTGTCACCATACAGACCAAAATTGAAATAAAAAATACGGCCTTTATTAAAATAATAACATTTTCATTGGACCATAGTATATAAACTTTTGAAGTCCTGATAGATGTCATCAGCAAATGTTTTTTTATTTAGTGGAGAACCTATTGAGCAGTCACCAGGTGGCACGAATTTCCTAATAAATAATATTCAGTAAAGAAAGAATTGTAAAGCTAAATGCTTATAATTAAATTTTTATTTCCAGAAGTCATTTTAATATAATAATAACAATATTTGTATTTTTATTATTGTTATTATTATTGTTCTGATTGTGGAAAATTTATGAGATGTTGAGCACGTAAAACAATTTTCAATTTGCTCTTTCCTACTAGATGATTTTGTTCACTGTATTCTTTCAAACAATACATACAATGCAAGTGGAAATATTTTCAGAGTGGTCTGAAGCATTGTTATTTACCATCCGACATCAATATACTACAAGATACAAATTCAGTAAGACTGCTCAAGTTCATGATGTAAAAAGTTGGGTAAAGCAAGTTATATTAATACTACAAAACCATATAATGTTTATATGTTTATTCTAACAACAATGACAGTTGCTACTCTCAAATTCCTAATATATTATATAATATATTACTATTCAAAACATTGTTTTTGTTTACATATAGATGTGATAAAACCTGATGCTCTCTCTTCATTGAGAAATGAAAATATTAATGCAACATCTCTGATTATGAAAATTACTAGAAATAAAAAGTTTTTATGACTTACCACAAGGTTTGCGTTTAACAATAATTATATCTTTCTTTTGTTTACAGGCTTGTTGTTTCATCCAACATTCACTTGCATATGTTGTACCATCTGAACCACAAACCAATGAATATGTATCATCACAAACAGGACATAAACATTCTGATGTACCATCTGGTTTACTGATACAAGTTGAATAATATTCACACGAAACAGAGTTACATGGTTCTAACAGGAAATAATGAAAAAATAACAATTATATATATCATGGTAAATTATTTTACTTCAGTATTTAATGTCATTAATATTAAAACAATTCATTTTGCAATTCGTTTTGTCACTTCCATTATTTTCAATTGGACAGAACTGATGATGATGGTAAACAAATTTCCTGAAAACGTGTCAAATTTCCCAAACAAATTTGCCTTATAGGTTGTTTCAATGACAAACTGAGTAACATAAAATAAATTGAATATATTTACTTTATTTTATACCAGATGGGAATTATAGTCTTCATGTGAGACCTTGGAAAAGTTTCAAGATGGCTGTTACAGCTTATAAACCTATTTATAAAATTGATATGTAGAATATTTATATACCTGGTGGTAGTTTGGTTAAAATTTGTCTTTCATCATTTTTACCAGTGCTTCCTGGGTCTTTTACAAGAACAACAGAATCTGTAATGTTCAATACATCAACTATTTTAATTATATCTGCTGTTTTACCAATGCCAACTGCAACAACCTTTGCTCCAGTAGCAGTTAAGAGTTTGAACTGCTGCTGAAGTTCTGTTAAATCTGTTGATATCTTATTAAAAAAGAGAATGACAATTTTAGGAGAATACTTCCTATTTTGTTCATGATTTTTGAGAAGATCATTGGACATAGCCACTGCTTTTTCAAGATTCCTACCTTCACCCAGAAATGTAACTCTACCAATTGCCTGATTAACAAGTTCATTGGAAAGATATTTATTGAAAGGGAATGCTACTTGAGCATCTGCATAAGCATCTAATACAGTTGCAATGTTTACAAATTGTGGTGAGATAACATATTTCCGGATGATTGATTGAGCCATCTGTTTTTCTTTCTCGAATATAAATGAAGCATTTATTCCGTCAGAACTGAAGATGAACACAATATCAATTGGTACTGGTTGACCTGAAACATCAAAATATAAATGAACACAAGTGGCACATAAGAGCTTTAGAATGCTCAATATCCAAAAACAGCACAGGACAATCAAAGCAAACAAAGTTTACTAAAGGTGTTTTATACTTATCAAAGTAATTGACCGTAAGACAATCCCTAAGCCCTAATCTCATTATGACAATTTATAGCATATTTATTTTCCAAACATGTAGACCAAAATAATTTATATATAAAGCAAATGTAACTATATTAAAATCTAATTTCAGCATTATTCTTTCTGTTTAATCATACTTGTATGTATTTTTTATATTTTCACAAAGATTGTAACTTTTTTAAATTGCAATTTATCATAAAAGACCCAAATAAACACTCTTTCATCATTATTTACCCTGTAGTGCCCTTTTTATAAGGAAATTAAATCATGCAAGTTGGATAGAAACAAAAATGGCCCAGGTTCTCATAAAGTGTGTGACAACATTTTGTGCAGAAAGAAGTAATCAATACAAAAATTTTTTTGTCTTTTACTTCAAAAGTGTAAGGCTTCATTTTATTTAGAAATAGCATGGCAGAGAACGTAGTTTTAAACTCACAAGTGCTAGAATAGGATAAGGGAAAATAATATGGATAGTGAAAGTTATGACAAAGAAGAAACAAGTGAAGAATAAATAACATTTTCTTAGCAGTATATTAGCTGTTTGAAGCACTACAACATGGAGCCTATGAACAACAGAGTTGACATTGCTAACAGTGATGCAGTCAGAGAGTTAGTGTTGTAGAGAGATAAATTATATTACAGACATTGAGTTTTTTCTATTAGATTTTGCTTTTATAGTAAACAGTCATAGAATACTAATTCTAACCATTTTTGTGTTTAACTAAAACTATATAGAAGAATCGTATTTTGCATGCAATGACATTAAATGAACAATTGATTCCAGATGTTTTTAAAAAGATTTTTGAATCGATTTAAAATGCTAAACAAGGTCGGTCATGTCTGAAGAAAACTAAGGATAATAGTGAAGTATAAATTGAAATCTTGGGTTCGCATGAAGTTTGTAAGTTAGTTGCAGCAAAAACCTATGAAATAAGAAAATATGTTTCCAAGCCCTTTAGTCCTTTATTTCTGTCTCTAATAAGCACACCCCAAGTAACACAACATTCTAATTAGAACCAAAATGAAATTTCTGCAATCAGGAAAAACAAGTTTTACTCATTAAAATAACAATTACCTGCACTTCTAGTAATGGCTTCAGTGATATCAACATATTCATATGCAAATGAAAATATTTTGTTTACATCTGTTGATTGCCTTGTTTCTGCTACTAGTATCACATTATCTACACTAGTAGCAAGTTCAGATAAATATGTTTTGTCTTGTTTTCCGATGCCTACTACAGTTATTGTAACACCATTAGTTGGCATTGACTTTAATTCGTCTGCTAATGTGATGGTGGCTGTACTTCTCTTCTCTGGGCCATATGTAAATAATACTAAATGCCTAACAACATCATCTCTCCCACCATTCTTTTCCACAAATACATCACTTTTTAAGAATATCAACAGTTGGCCAATATTTTTCTTTCCACCTGGATCAGGTAAAACATTTAGGCTGTTTTTGATAATTACTTCATCAACACCCTGACTTAAGGTTACAACAATTTCGGAAGAAGCGCAATAGGATACAACAGAAACACGGACATTTTCTTTGGAAATTGTATAACTGGATAGTATGTTTTTAATAAGTAACTTTATTTGATTGATAACACTAAGAGGAATACCATCAGCACCATCAATGGCAAAAACTAAATCAATCTTTTTTGATGTTTCTGAAAATAAAATAAAAACTTTGAATGACACAAAACTGGTGGTTGACATATGATAAGATATTGTTTAATTCAGATTCTACTTGCTCAAACTATTTTTCCAAATGCTCCAGTACTTGTAAATAAATTCTTCTTTTAATCACATTTTATTCATTTTACTTACTGTATGTCACTTTGTATGGTAACATTGTCAGCATCCTCAATATCCAAAAAAACATTTGTTTTGGAACTTTGTGTCATTCGGTGTTATACTTCCATTATTTTAAACTGGAAAAATCACACAGCTTAGTAACCTATTAGGCTTTAAATGAAAGTAATGAAAAAAAATAAAAATAACAAATAAGTAAATAACAAATAAAATACAACATATGCAAGGTAAATAAGAGAATCCATTTCATTATTATGTTTATGCCATTTATACATGAACACAGCATACAAAAAAAATAAAAATAAAAATAAAATCACTCCATACCACATGCATTTAACTTTCTGACTTTGATATTCATCTTGGATTCACAACTGTATTTTGCAAGATGACATTTAGATGCATAGTTTCGGCCATCACTCCCACATACTGGTTCATATTTATCTACAGGACACACTTCACACAAACATGCAAACCTTTCATTATTTATAGGAACACATTCTCCATATTGACAAGTAGATGAACGACATTTGTCTAAAGTTATGCAAGGGAATAATGTTGTTGCAGTTAGGTTAAGATATACAAGAAATATTAATTAAAGAAAATACAATTAAAATGCATAACGATTTCAAAAAATGCAATGTCATGTTGAATAGTTTATCGTTTTCTTTCACATCAGTAACATGAAGTTATGAAGTATTATTAAATGTAAACAATCTTTCCCTTTTACTTTTATTCTTAACTTCCAGCATTAACTTGAATATCTACTCACTGAAATAAAACTTTTATGAAAAGTTGAATATTTCTTTCTAAGAAAGGATTGTTTCCATAAATCACTGTAGTTCTTTTTTTTTCTATGGAAATTTTCCAGTGAGTGGAAATCTGGCAGTAGTAGAAAAACATCAATTCATGTGGTTCACACAAAAGATGGATAATAAATGCAAAACCATCAGTAATAAATCAGACCTCAATTATCTATGCCACATACAGTCTGATAAATGAAATACTAATTTGATGTGCTAACCTGGCTGAATTTTCCTTGAAACCTCACCAAGAATACTTCTCAGATCTTCAAAGCCTGTAGTTGGTAGTACATCAGTTTTACTTGTTACAAGGATATAAAGTTCATCAACTACTGCTTCAGCCATTGTAACTATAACAATCTTCACACCAGCCTTTTTTAACATTTCAGCTATATCATTGGCTTGTAGCAGCGAACCAGTTGTTTTTGAGTCCACAATAATAAGAACTGTTTTGTTTGATCCAATTCGTGAACCTGTTGATAGGACAAAGACCATTTCATGTACCAACTTTAATGCAGCTCCAATATTTGATCCACCACCATTGTTTCGCATAGCAGCAAGAAATGACAAAATTCCACTCTTAGAATGCATGCTTTGATCATTAAATTTCTTGTGTATGATAGGATTGTCCCCATTCAAAATAATTGCAAATTGAGTTTTCATTGGACCAATATCAAGTGTATCCACAAGTTCTCTTACAAATGACACCTGGTTATGAAATGATGTAACCGTGTCGTATGAATTTGATCCCATGATTACAGCAATATCTAAGAATGATTGCTTTGTTCTTCCTAGAAAAAAAGTTTTGTTGTTGTTGTTATTTCTATGCTTTGGTAGGTCACATGGGGACCTTTCCACAGAAGAAAGATAACTGGAAATATGGAGAAATTACAGTTTAGATTCCCTTCCTAATGACAACTATAGAAGAGATGATAAAATAATGAAGGAAACATTAATTTTATTATGTTAACTTTACCTGCACATTTAACTCGTAAAAGCTAGTCACTCGTGTCCTCTCCAAATTTACATGTGTCATGCTTCAACAGATTTATAAGCTTATGATTATAATATTTGGTACATAAGAAAAACATACCTATCAATGATTTTATAGACTTATCAATTACATCAAACACATCTGGTAAAGTTTTACTTCCTCCAATAATTCGTACATCATCTGGTGTCCTAACAAGTTGCTCTAACTCACTCCTGTCAACATTGTCCCCGATACCAATCAATAACGTCTGGATATTGTTGTATGATTTTAATGTAGACAGCATCCTTTTTGCATTCGTGATATCAGCTGATGGTATAGAGTTGGCTGTGAATATGATAACTAAATTATTACGATTTACATCGACTTTTTCATTGATCAATTTTGCAACTGCGGCAATGTCAAACTTGCCATATCCAACAGAGATTTTGTTCAGTTTTGATAGAACAGATCCTTGTGATGAAGATTTAACTATTTCTTCTGGTTTTGGTGAAGATGTTATAATAACAACATTGGCTGATTGTGTGGATATAACAAAACTATTTAACGTAGCTCTGATATAGTTCTTGACATTTTCAATATCAGCAGCTGACATGATGGATGATGTGTCAATTGCATAAATAATATTGACTACACCATCATGACCTACATACAAAATAAAAAACAATTGCTTAAGCAATTCATTAGGTAGCAGTTGGTCAGGCATAAAGCATTGAGACATTTTATGACACATTCAACTGTTCAAATATGGTAAAGTCAAATAGAAATAGAAATATAGATAGACAATATTGGTAACACAGGGATTAAAGAAAGAATCATTAACCTTATATATAATATTCATTAAGTAGTGTAACTGATTTCAAATTTATGATTAATTATATAGAAACCATGTTAAATCCATCTTTGACAGTGTACATGAGAAAGCTGAAAATGACGTAGGAAATGCTGCATCTTATTTTCTTGATAATCTACTACAGAAACATATTATAAACAATGAACATGGGGCTTTTCTTTTATTAAAATTCTTTCCCTCGTGATATGTAGGGTATTGAATGCTGCTTCTAAGTGTCAAACAGTGTTGACTTAAACCACAGAAGATATTTTCATTATTTTCATTTTATTACCTGAGAAAGAAAGAAAATAATGGTATATATATATGTAGAAGAGATAACTTACCACAAGCTTCTTCTTTCATAGTCCTGATATTATGATTTTTTAAACAAGACATTTGCTTTAGATGACATTCAGATGCATATGATATACCATTATCTCCACAAACTGGTGTGTATACTGCAGAACAGGTTTTACATATGCATTTTGATGTACCATCTGGAGTTTGTAAACATACTCCATTATATGAACATTTTACATTCTCGCAAGTATCTAAACACAAGCAGTAAAGGTAAATTAACATATAAAATGTTATTTATATTTACTTGTATATTTTAATATCGACTGTGAATTATTAATTTTTATTTCCTTAATTTGTTGATAAATGTAAAATATTGCTCTTTACAGCAAAAAAGCTTTTGAGTTTAAAGGTGCTATCCCTCAAATATTTTGAATCGTGTAATGTAAACTTACACTATTCTTTACAGCATAGTGTTGATCTCGTATTTGCTGTGTATCTCGTTAAATATTTGAAATACCGAGAGGTTTTGAAATATTATGTTTCCATGAATACCAACTGCACTTAACAAACAATAAAAGCACTTTAAATTTCTAAACTATTCCTATAAATGAAGCCAAAAATGCAATCCAACAAGCCACCGAATACAAGCTGACAAGCAATTTCGGTGAAACTCGATAAAGTCAAGTAATTAATGTGAATCTCAGGAAAATAAATTTGGAAATTCTTTTTTTCTTCAATTTCTCAAGATAGGCACTGCCATAGTGCATGAAACTTGGCACTCTTTAACAACTTTATAATACTTCTAACGGACAACTTTGAAATTTGATGGATAGCACCTTTAATTGATACTCATTTTTTAAAGTCTAGTTATTCATAAAAGCTTCCAAAATGGGAGCTTGTTTTATCATGTAAATATATGGGGGGAAAATTGCAGGAATCCAAGCACAACAATATGACGTATCTATTTTATATTTCAGTCAGGTGTTAATTAATACAATGTACAACATTATACAGAGAATGGAGTTGTTTGTTCATAAAATATACCTAGAAAAACATATAAACATAACAAAACACAAGAAGTCAATTATTCTACTAACAACACACACGGCAGAATTATTACCTGGTAAAGTTGCTTTCACTACATCATCAACTAAATCAATAATGTTATCAGGGTTTGTCACAAATGTTTTACCATTAACACCTATCTTTTCTATTTCATCACCATTAATGTTATTTCCAATACCAAGTACAATTACTTTATACTCAACCTGTTGCATATCAATGACTGCTTTGTTGAGTTCATCATCAGTGTTCGTAAAAGATTTGTCAACAAATAAGAGGATATGTTTCTTTGCTCCATCCCGTGCACCATTCTTTTCTGTAAAAAAGTTATCTTTAACAAACTGAAGGGACTTCAGAATATCAATGGGTGTAACTTGAGCTGTGTTCTGTATAGTACGCAGTGCTGCTGCTATATTATTTTTATCCACAGCACCTAACTTCACTGCAATGCTTGGTTTTGATCCAAGATTGACAAAGCCCATCAAAGTTTCTTGAGAAGAAATATCATACTTTCGTATAAATCTTTCTATAAATTCCTTCTGTGCAGTAAACGTTTTAAGTGAATTACTACCAAATGCTCCAAACAGGACAGCAATATCAATGAAAGGTTTTAAAGTAGCTGTAAGAAATAAAGTAAAGGAATTATAACTATAATTATAAACATTTTCATTTGAAGAACATGTAGAGAAAAGAAATGTAAAAGAACAATCATATGTAATAGCTAATTATTGCATCATCTAAGATTTATAAGCACTTGTTCAAAATAAATTGTTTTTCACTTTCTTAATCAAGTCACTTATTCTCTTTTGTTAACCAGTGTGTGTAAGTATCAAGTCACTTATTCTCTTTTGTTAACCAGTGTG
>JANTOQ010000015.1:0-15408 GCA_027564595.1 Bythotiara depressa | reverse complement strand
ACTTATTCTCTTTTGTTAACCAGTGTGTGTAAGTATCAAGTCACTTATTCTCTTTTGTTAACCAGTGTGTGTAAGTAACCATGCTTATTAAATTTCCATTGCTTTGTAAAAATCGAAGTTTTTTTTCTTTCAGTTCAAGTTGCTAAAAGTACGTATTTTTCAGCTAGAACTCAAATTAATTCCTGTTTCAACATTAAATGTACTGATATCCGCTGTAAAGAAAATAATCTGTTGAAAATTTGATAATTTTGTGATTTGTAAACTACCATTATGGAGAGAAGACACTTGACAAAATAATTTTAAGCATATAAATATTTCTGATTACAATATAAAAATAAAAAACCCAGATTTACAATAAATCCATATTTTTCTTTTAAAAGTGTCTCTGAAGTGTCTCCATTCATGATAAAGTCATACCTGTAAATACAGTAAATATTATATTTATATGGGAGATCCTTCGAAAGTTAGTCACTTTTAAAAGAAAACTATGGATTTATCTTAAATCTGTTTTTTGTGTGTGTTTTGTGTCATCATTGGAATTGTTATCATACTATTCCTGAATACAAACCTGAAATATGTAACACAATTAGTGTGTAATAACTGTGACAGTTATAGATAGAGACAATCTATAATGAGAGATAATCATATTTCCAGATTAAACTATTTGAAATAGAACTTGATCTAAAATCCATACTTTTACCTCATAAAAAGCAACAGGTTCTGTGAGGTATCTCAAGACATCAAGATAATAATTTGTGTATGGTAAGTTATGTTGGTAATTTAGAAATACTTTAAGAAAATATGTTTCACACTCAATGCCTCCAATTATTATGGATATTGAAACAAAACATGAGTGGGTACATTAGCCTTTATATTTATAAAAAATAACACCAAAATCATCTATTACCTGGAGAGCTTAAATAACACTAAAATCATCTATTACCTGGAGAGCTTAAATAACACTAAAATCATCTATTACCTGGAGAGCTTATTATATCATCAACATCATCAACAATTTCTGGTAGCTTCACTAAGTTACCAACTATAATAATATTATTAGGATCACCAACTACTTTCAACAAATCTTCTGCCATAAGTCCTTTGTGTAATAACACCAGAGTGATAGAAACAGACTTTGCTTTCAGATTTTTCGCTAGAGCAAATGATTTAGTGTACTCGTTAGGAGATACTTTACCACATATAAATACTATCAGGTTTTTATTAACATCTGGTCTAGGATTAGAAAATTCTGATGTATCAGCTGTCTTAAAGACATTACTTAACATTCTGGCACCACCAACTTTATGCAAATTCAGCAATGCTCGATGGACATCATCATAGCTGTTTCCATTAAACTTAAGTTCTTCTTTTGTTTCAAATCCATAGCTTAGAAGTGCAACACGAGTCTTGATATCTGACAGTGCATGGTTAGTCAACACCTTTGCAATAAATTGAGTTATTAATGTGATATCTTGTCCTTTTGTTCCATCAGCAGTGTCAACAGCAAAAACAATATCACTTGTTGGTTGTATTGCTACAAAAAAGCAACATTTGTGCTTGCAATATAAAAATATATCAACATCATTTACCTGGTTAGAATTATGTATTATATTGTTTTACCAATATCAATTATTTCAAAATAATAATAATACCTTAAGTGTACTAATTAATAAAAAAATACTATCATGAAAAAAATATAAAAAGCCAAATCACAAAAGTTTTTCCTGACCATAAAGCTCTTGCTTGTGCAAAGAGTCTCACACCTATTAAATAAGGACAATAAAAATGTTTCAGAACTTAAAATTATAATATTGTTTTGCAAATAAAGTCCAAAATATGAGTATAATTCGCTAACATTTTTGATTGACAGATCAGCCAATCTTAAACTTCTTGAAAGTTTTGTACATTTTGTAATGAAAATCTTATGTAGTTTTACATACAGGACCCTACATGTGGTCATGCAACATGAATGAAAACAACGGCAGCAAGTGAACAAAGTGAATAAACATTTTAATAATAAATCATGTGAAACTAACTGCTAACCCTAACTTTTCCTGGTTTACTCTGACCAATTTTGCAGGATACCCAGGTCTGTATAAAGCCTGGTTAAATAACATACAGTAACAAGTTTCATATATACAAAGAAAAGCATGTAAATAGTAATGTGGTTTTGTTGTTCATATCATAATAATGCATAAAGATACAAGACATGATATACAGGAATAAACAATCAATGGCAACATTCAACAACATGGTCAATAATGATGATGACAATGATTGTGACAAAGATGGTGATGATGGTGATTATGTTGTAATGATGTGATAATAAAGATGAGAATTAAATAATAATAATAGTTCTCTCATTATAATTATTAAATCAGTTTTGTAAAAATAAGAGGCAACACGAATTAACGAACATACCACAAGCCTCTCTAGATATAATGAAGATCATCTTCTTTTGTTTGCATGCTTCTGACTTCATGATACACTCTGAACCATATGTTCTTCCATCATCTCCACAAACCAATGCATATGTACTGTCACAGATGGGACAAACACATTCAGCAGTACGATCGTACTTTTCTATGCACATAGAGTAGAACTGACAGTCTTTCTTCTTACATAAATCTGAAAGCAATAAATAGTAATGTAGACCAATAATGTCAGTAACAAAATATATGAATGTACTTCTGTGGTGCAGTTGTGTGTAATGTGCTTGTTTGTGAAACTTGTTATACTCTCATATAAACATTTTGAATAAACCTCAGTTTCATATTTTCTTAATCAAAAGATCAGGTTTTGTGAGAAACCACGAATACACTGTTCATATATTAGGAGTAACCTTAGTTTTATTAAAAATGATAAATTTTTGGACAAGTCATTGAACAGTTAGAACATGGTTTCGAGGACCGTCTAACTGAAATTGCACAGTTTAAACATGAGTGATTGACATGAGGTGGTGCCTTGTGTTTCACCTTTTGTTATTTTAGTTAGACAAGTGTGAGAAACCATGCTCTAACAAGCTTATACCACGATTAGAGTGAAAAAACAACCTCCTAAGTTTGTCTTGAAATCCAATAAGTTTTTAGATTTTTAGAAGCACCAATCATAGTCTACTGTAGTTAAAACAATTTGATGAAGTAAATTAATTTTTTAATGATAGACACAACTCATGAAATATCTAGTTACCAATGACAAAGTGTTGCTTAACTATTTAGAAAACACTTAATCAAAGCATAACTAGAATTATAGTTTATAGCATTGCTCCCGGTGCATGCTTTTCTTTGGGGGGCTGAATAAATTAATACAATGAATAAATTAATACAAAATGGTTGGGCGCAGAAGAAACTTTTTGGTTCTAGATCGCCTAAAATGGTCATAAACTGTATTGTTTTGACCTTTTAAACTTATTGAAAAATATTAACACCAAATATTTCTTTAACACTGAGACTCCAACCAGTGAGACTTGGGACATTTGACTTTCTAAATCATTTTGAACTACCTAAGAAAGTACCACAAGTAGTTCTATCTTACAAACATGTGTGTTGTCAAGTGTGTTGGGAACAATATCTGATTTGTTTCGTAGGATGAATTGTTTATTTTGGGACATTGTTCATAGGATTTTCAAATGTAAAACTTCATCCTTCCTGCTTTACTTACACATACATTAAAAACGCTTCATGTTTTATTTGCTTTTTCAGTCCATAGCATTGTCTAAATGATTCTATGTTAACATAAATGTATCAAATCCTGAATTAATACCTAATTAAATGTCGCCACCAATGAAGAAAGTTTTTTGATTTACATCACCTAAAATAGCCACAAACTGTAGTTTTGAAATGTTTTAGTGCTCCTTTAAAAAAGCACCACTCTGAAAATTATTCAGGAGCTATCGCCTCCCAGCTCCCCTGTTCCAGGGGCCCTGTATAGGAAAAAAGGATTACTGAAAAAAGACACTGTTGATTGTGTTCTGTAGCTGTTACTTATTTACTCGTGAAAATGAAGGTTTTGGAAATACATGATGTCATATAGTCCATAAAAGAAATTAGGTTGTTGGTTGTTATAAGAATGCTTACTTGGTAATGTCTGGCTTGAAATATCCAGTTTATCAGGCTGTGAATCAACATCATCAATGAGAACAACTCTTTTGGGCCATGTGGCAATAGCAATAAGTTCAGATAAATCAATCTCCTTTCCAACTCCAACAACAACAACATTGATATCATTTTTCTCAAGAACAGAAAGCACATCATATAAAACTCCAACGTCTCCTACTTGTTGAGTGTCAACAAACACTACTATTGATTTTGATATGGCTATGCGAGCATTATTAGCCATTAACATTTTATAGGCAGCCTGCAGTGCTAGGTCAATTCGATTGCCATCACCAGGATTCTGTAGAGACTGAACTTTCCCTTTGAGTGCTTGTTTATCCAAACTGTCTTTTAAATTTACTGCTTGTGATATTTTTTTACCATATGTTAAAACACCAACATGTGTATTCTCAGGTGATATATTGTAGTTTTCTAACAGGTAGACTGTGTAACGCTTTTGTGCAGCAAATATTTCATCTTTCTTGCTACTTGCAGCTCCCATTATAAATATGACATCCACTGCTCCTTTAACACTTTTACTGGGAGCTAAAAATTGGAAGAAATAATATACATAAGAATCTAGGAAAATAGTATATATAAAAAAGTAATTAAATATTTATTTTGAAGCAGAAGAGGGTAAAGTTCTATTTCCTGAAAATACAATAAAGATGTCCCTTAAATATGTTATGTATGATCAGTAAACTAAAAAAAAAAGTCGTTCTCCTGGAATGACAACATCAGCCAGATTTCCTATGTTTAAAAATTAAGAAATAAATAAACAAATTACAGAATTAACGTTATATTATACATAACACAGTAATTAGTGTGGTGATATCTTTCTGTATATAATTATTTTTTGAATAAGGCATCAAATTTGGTGAACATCACTAAGATTCAGCATTGTTAAATTAACAACAGGTCTTTTGTGTTGAGAGAAAATTTTCTAAAGAAAATGACCTTGGCAAGAATTCCCTTTTACTACCAGCACTGGTAAAGTTTTATCCTATTTGCAGTTTACAGCTGCTTTCATTCAGAACACAGTTTAATTGAAAACTTTGTTTCTCATTTCTCAATAGACCTTTTCAATAGAACTCCATCGTTGAGTGTTTAAAAAGGTGGTAGGTAAAGTTTATCTAATAATTATAAGAGAACTCTGAGCAGGTCACATAAAACATGAAATATGTTTTCTTCAGGAAGCTGTATATATACTTAGTATATATAACATTTGTCAAAATATGTTGGAAACAATGTTAGCTACATCATAAACATTCTTAGCAAGAAGTAGCTTGCTGTAACTCTAGATAAAGAAATATTGTTACTTTTCTTCCCAGGCAAACCCTCATAGTTTAGTTAAAGTTTACCTACCATTGGTTACTTTAAAAAACTTATCAAGATAGGAGAGACTGTGAAGAGGTTTATTCATTTATCATACGGTCTTACAGAGTTTGCTTTCTATTACATCTGTTAGTTGTTTTAGACAGCCCGACTCATGGAACAGCAAGCAGTATGTGCTTAATTGTAACAATTTAGAAGCTATAATGTTAATTTTTTATGTAGAGAAGATATTTGTCTTAATTTACACATCTTAACAGTCAGTCTTTTAAGCCTTCAAAATGTCTAAAGTGTGAAACCTCACCTGGGGGAGGGGGCGCATAACACCCCCTGACATACCCCCCCCCCCCTCACTCACACACACACACACACACATACAAAACAACAACAACAACAACAAAAAGAAAAATTCCTAGATCCACCCCTGAGTTTATAATTTAAATATTTCTTATGCTTACATATAATTCTACCAACTATCTTCTCTATGTCTCCAAGCACATTTGGTAATTCACTGTCCGAATCAACTATGACTATATTGTCACTCAGTGTCTTGTCATTTTTACCAGTGGCTATTATCACCAACTCTTTTTTATCAATACTTTTCCCAATACCAAGCACAACCACCTCAAAACCATCAGTTTGTAACTTCTTTGACTGTGTCATTAGTTTTGATTTTCCATTCAGAGCATTATTACCTGTAGTCAATAAAATTAACACTTTCTTTCTGTTGTTCTTGTTTGAGTATGTAGTAGAAACATACTCAAGGAGAGAGTCGATCTTTCTGGTACCTCCAACTGTTGTCATTTTTTCCAGGGAAACTTTCACCAGAAGGTCAGTTGCTGTATCATCAGGTGTAAGATGATCAACAATTTTTCCACCAAATGATATCAAACCAATATGGACATATGATTTTGATATATTATAGCTCTTAACAATGTTGTATATTATTTCCTTCATTTTGTTAAATGTATCCACGGTAACAGCACCAGAGCCATCCAGTGCAAATATGACATCAATACTGGCTGGCTTCAGACCTAAAATTATATATTTATTAATTTCATGTAATTTTAAAGTATGTAAATATTTTATTTTCAACAGAAACTGATATTGTCATGGTAACATGTCTAGGGATGCCTCCCAGTAAATATAATAACAAAAGATTATATAATTTTCCAAAAGCATGAGACAATGGAAGATAAATAACTAACCAATGAAAAGGTATATCAATAATATGTCTGCATACATTTTTTCTATTGAAATCTTAAAATAAAATTCCATTGTGTCCATATTTAGTTTAATGAGCAAGACATGTATTTGAATGAATGATACATATATAGTTTAATGAGCTAGGCATATGTATTTCAATGAGGAAAACATGTTTAATTTAACGAGTGAGACATATAGTTTAATGAGCGAGGAATCAAAATATGGTAAGATCTTAACATACCTTTTGAAATAATGGTGTTGAAGGGAATGGTAGCATTTTTGCAAGTGGTTAAGTTTTGCTACTTTTTTTACATTTTTATAGTAAAGAAAGTATCTTTCTGCAGTCCTGATTACATTTCATTAACCTTAAAAGTAACCTTAAATCTTAACTCTGGTCTTAATGAAGAATCACTTATTTACCAATCCTTGTGGAATCAGAACATTATCAAACCTATCTACTACAATATGTATATATATATATAATTTTCTTTTTGTTTGTATTTATTTACATAAATATGTACCAAGAAACTTAAAGCTTTGTTATTACACTTCAGGAACAAGTTAATAAGTCCTTCATGCTTCCAAATATGACAGAAAAACTTCAAATGTAATTTTTATCATGGACAAGGACAGTCAGCCTTTTTATTTAGTCAGCAAATGGAAAATTGCTCCATTTTGTTACTTTAAATTACAGCAAAATCATCTGCTGCTACAAAGAGCAAATACACAAAGCAGGGCATATATATTTAAAGAAATAAACAAAATCAAGTGAAGTAAAACAACATGTGCAGTGCATGTCTTATGGTCTTTGGAAGAACGAAGAGCAAATATTTCTAAAAGAGGGAACTTCTTATATTCTTATATCCTGGGCAGTGTTACATTAGTTTTGGCTCTTTTAGATGTTTTTAAAATTATCACCTTTTTAGAAAATATGTCACATTGCCTTCATTAGTTGAAGAAAAAAAAGATCTAGAATATTCCCTGTACTCATTAAGTTATTATCAACGATGCATTTATTTATTATCAACGACGCATTTATTTATTATCAGCGACACATTTATTTATTTATCTAATAGTGAATTCAATGCAACTGAAATGTTACAACACCACCAAAATTCTTTATCAAAATGGCTTGATACAAATCACCTTATTGTTAATCTTAAGAAAAGAAAAACTGAAGCCATGTTGTTTTTCATAATTTAAAATTGGTTATGAATGATACCCCAATTACACATCATACAAATACCTGGGTGTCCACCTAGCTTCAACGCTAAACCTAAATGGGAAATTTGAAAAAAAGTGCATTGGTGTCTTAAGCTTCTTTTGAAAGTTTGCCATCATCTAAACATTACATTCAGCCAAATTATTATGCACCTGTATAATTCTGTAGAAAATTAGACGAAACTCAAAGAGCTAGAATTGACCATCTTGAAGCCATTATTATTCAGTCAAAACACAAGAACAATGACTTTGCCATAGCTGGAATAATTGAATCAATTGAAAAATGGATAAAGTTTAATTGTATTCAAATGTTTACATAATGAGTTTGTGTCATCTATTTTCAGTGACTATTTTACCATTTTAAATATTCATAGCACTAGAAAACAATAACTGTTTATTGTGCATAAGTGAAGTGAAACATGCATGCACAAAAAGAAATCTTTATTCTAATGCATCAATTTTAAACAACAAAGTACCATTATACATTCATAAAAGTAGCTGTTGATAAACAGGCTTTTTTTTTCTATTTAACATAATAAATCTTTTTAGTGTAGTTTTATGTTTTAACTTTGTAAAATATTTTTGTATGTACTTATAATTTTTAACTTATGTCACAGGAGTCAAAAGGAAAACGGTTATATATTAGCTGAATTGACTATCCTGTATAAAGATATTTCAAAGAAAAAAAATTAAATAATATAGTTGAATATGTGAGACCTATAAAGATGTTACTTATTCAAGAAAGTATTTAAAGTTGAAATTTACAATCAACATTGTATTTAAACAGGAGATTGTTAAACTAATTAAATATTCCCTGAATACAAGTGAAAGTAACAAAATATACAACAGGTACAAAACCAGATAAATGGATTTTAATGAGTTTATATTTACATCTTCAATAGCCATGACCTGCTTGAAGTTTATAGTAATATAATTGAATTGTCATCTATTTCAATTCTCATGCTAACTTTGAAACAGCTCAAGAGAACAGAAGTTACACACGTTTTTGGATTCTGAGGAAATTGAAAAACTACACCAAATGTATAAGATAATTTATACTTACCACATGTCATGTCCTTTGCAACAATTACTTCTTTAATATACTTGCAATTCTCATATTCAAGATAACATTTACTAGCATAAGTGTGACCATTGCTACCACAAACTGGCTTGTACTCATACGCACATGATCGACACACACATGTTACAGAACCATCAGTTCTGGTTATACATTTAGTTAAACCATCACAGGCAATTTGATCACATAAATCTAAAAAACAAGAAACTGTTACTATGCGCAATGTTTTGTAACTATTTGTTCATAATTGTATGATACATTACTTTAATGTTTGTGTGTTTGTGAGTATCTACATGGATGGTACAGAAAAGAACAGAAACGTCCTGTAGTAGGATGTGTGTGAATCATTATCTTTCTGGTCATATGTTTATAGACAATGTAATAATCAAAATAAGCTACCTGGTTTTGCCTTCTGAGTGACATCAGTAACTGTACCAGGTATATCTTCACCATTCTTTATTAAAACAATATTATCCATGCCTCCAGCTATCTCCATCATTTCCTTTTTATCATTATCTATACCAACACCAACTACTGTTATGATGATACCATTTCTCCTTATCACCTCTGCTGCTGGTACAGGATCAACATCTGAACGTGCAGTTGTAAACAAAACAATATGTTTTGCAGCATCCTGTCTACTTTTGTCTACTGAATTTCCTAATAACTGGCTGGCTGCCATTTTGAGAGCTTTGTGTATATCGTAACCATTTCTGTAAGATGTCAGTCCATCAAGTTTTGACAGTATTACTTCTTTCTTGTAAGTATCTTTTAATAACAAAACCAACCTCGGGTTCCTTCCATACACAATTAAACCAATATTTGTACCATTTTTAGACAATATATAATTTGAAAGCATTGATTTCACTAATGCTTTCTGTAGAGTAAACTTTTCGTCAAATAACAATCCTGGCTTAGCTCCAATTAGAAAAAACAGGTCCATTACGAAAGGTGTTTCTATAATAAACAAACAAATATTTCTTAATTTATTTATAGTTTCACATAATATATATATATTTTATATGTTGTTGAAAAAACATTCAAATTTTAAAATCTTAAAATGGACATTTATCTTCTGACAATTCTTCCCATGCATATCATGTGTGGAAAGTAAAATATATAGCTTAGAAGATCATGTGAAGTGTGCAACTCTTCTTGTGTCTTCTTAATGGCTTCATCATCTAGAGCAAAAACTATTAAAGATATAAAGATGGATATATTTTAATATCATTTTGTGGCATGCATATTTATTGTCATCTCATATATATGGACCATCTTGTTCATCTAAATATAGGTTGTGTGTTGTTATGCAAATGTGATAATCACTGGCATAATCTGCTATACACTTCTAGTCCTATATGCTTGTTATAAATTGCATTGACGTGTTTCTGAAAGTTCTGTTATGTAAATAGAACAGAAAGAAGAAATGAATCATAATTCTCATCATTAAACATAAAAACAAATGTGTGAATCTGTCATTATGCTTTATTCTGAAATCATCTGATTTGTTATGGGAATACAGCATTTTTAGTGTACATAAAGATGACGGAAAGAACTTTATCTTTTTAATTACTGTGAATTGTTTTTAATCGTTATGTAATTTAGTCAAAAATTTTATCAACTTTGTACACTTCAGGTTCAAATTAGATTCAACCGCAAATACTTTTTATTTTTATTTGCTCTCATTATTTGTTTTATTTTTACAAGAATCCTCAAGGGTTTATATAGGAATTTTTCAATCAATAACTACCATTAAGAGAATTTATCTCAACATTATCATGCAAAAGCCCTAGACATTATGTATTGCACATACTTAATTAATGGTTTGATACCTTATTGGCCCTTATTCTGCTGGCCCTTATTGGTGGAATTTTAGGGTTTTGGTGAAAATAAGGTCCGGTGTAAAAAGGGCCAATTTTTCCGAATTTTTTTCCTGTCACAGCAGATTTTTCTTTTCTTTGAAATTTTAGCTGTTTATACAAAATTGTTGCTCTAAAACCTTTCTGGGGGATTATTTGTTGTTTTCCACCACCTTAGGACATTTCTAGAATCCAATTTTTTCAAAATTATCAGTTACTTTCACTTTAGAACTTTGAAACCTTAGGTAACGTGATCATTCTATATAAAATAAAACACTGGAAATTAAGACCCTTTAAATAAGCAAATGGGCTTACACTTTTAAAAGCATTTTTGACCCAAGAGCAATAGAAACATGTGACATGTTTATGGCTTTATCTCGGAAATTAATCGGAAACGGCATTTTTGTGATTGCTAATTCCTATCATCAAGAACTTAAAATATTTTCTCATATAATCTTAGTGTAGGAGAGCATTTGACAATAATCTCTTGCAAAGTTACTATCATGATAATGATTCATTTAACAAGCTACAAGCGTGCATATAATATACTGAGACTAGGTGCCAAAATAATCAAAATGAATTCCACAACTAATGAAATAGCGTCTATGTACATAAAGAAGTTCTTAGTTAAACTTTTTCAGATTGACTTAAGACTAAAGACTTTGGTACTTTGGAACTGAAGCAATCGTTATCATACAGCATGAGTGCAAGTGGGAGGTTGCCTCACTTGCCTCAGAATGACCCAAAGTGGGACATTGAGAGGTCCTGAAATGGAAAAATCAATGAATTAAGAACGCTCTCCATTGTTTCTGACTAAAATACACTGGCAAGAGTAACTCGACTGAGTTTCCCGTTAACACCTATCCCCATTCTGGTTTTATGGACAATCTGCCGAACAGGGGGACATGAAAAGGGCCTAAAACCGCAAAAGTCTCAAATATTTTGTGTAGGGTTAAAGTACAAGTAAAAGTTTCATTTTTTCTTATTTTAAGGCATGGGTTACTTTAGGGTACTCACAGTAGGAGAGAAAAATAAAAACATAATAAATCATAATGTATATGGTAACAACAAGACCCAAACCTTGCTAAATGGCCCTAAATGGCAGAATCCCTAAATTTTAGTTTGGCAGAATAAGGGCCGGCAGTTAATTAGGGCCAGCGGAATAAGGACCAATAAGGTAGTTGACAAAATTAAGGTGATTTAACAAATTATCAATTTAATATAAAACAGAAACATACTTGAAATATCAGTTAGAACACCAGACAAATGAGACATAATAGTTGGTAAGTTATCCAATAATATAACAATGGTAGATTGTTCATTATTGGCGATGTATTTCAAGTCACTTTTACTTAATCCTTCTCCTTCAATACCAACTACAGTTATATTCACATGTTTTCCCTTCAAATTCATAGCATTCTCAGATAGCTGTTTCAATCCAATAAAATGACTTTTCCCGGTCATAAACAATACAACTAATTTTTTAGCGTTTTCTCGTGCACCATTTTCTAGTGTGAAGACTTCATCATCAATAAGTTTCAATGCTACATCCACTCTCCGTTTTCCATTCAAAATTTTTAATGCCTTTATAATGTCAACAACAACATCTTTAGTGTTTCCATCTTTTAATGTCAATAATACTTCTGCACTCCCACCATAAGCTACAAGTGATATTTTGACATTGACATCAGAAATGATGTAACCTCGTATATCATTAACAATATATTCTTTAATCTTTAGTAACCATTGCGCTGGCACACTTGCTGAAGTGTCAACAACATAAACTAGATCAAGGACCGATGAAAAACCTACAAACAAGACATGAGGTGGAATTAATGACACAGTGTAATACTCATTTTTACAGTTTATATAATTATGCTGCTATTCATGGAAACTTTGTTACACAATACATCATAATAAAAATCAGTGTATTTACACATGCATAATTTATGCTTGTTGATCAGTTCTATAATATCTATTGGGGGAATGTAGTTATCTCAGTTTTAACAATGGTAATCATTAGTAACTATTTATTTGTAGAATTTAATCATTGCATGTCAGTCTAAAAGGAACCTTTTTACACTCTTGGTTTCATATTTACTAAGCTTGACTCACTCTTTTGCTGTTAGGTTTTGCACTGCAAATTGTGCTAAAATGGAGCTTAATCCAGCTTTTGATCATAAGTATAAATCTGCACATAGTTTCAAGAAAGTCAAAATGCATCTACTGTTGATATCTCCACTCCTTTGAGTGGAGAGTGAGTGATAATTATTATCTTATTCTATGTATATGGCATAAATCTAACATAGAGTTAATGGTTGATGACATGTTATCATGCTAAAGCATGCTTTTGGTTCCTCAGGCATTTCAAGGTTTTAATGGCATATTTATTTTAACTAATCAACTCACTACATAATACTTGGTTCAGATAAAATAAGCAATATTTTCTGTTTTCTTCAAGAAGTATCAAAACAACCAGAAACGGTTTGGCTTGATTTAAAATGTTTTAAATAAAAATAAATAAAAATATCATACCACATGGTTCATATGTGACAATATTGAGGTCTGTGTTTCTATTCAGACATTTATATCTATTCATGTGACAATGAGAAGCAAATGTTTGCTGATTGTTGGCACATACTGGCGAATACAAACTAGTGCATGTAGAACATGTGCATTCAGTGAATCCATCAGAGTGTTGTAAACGTTCACCAAAATCACATGATAGTACATCTAAAAGGTAACAATAGGCATTCAAAACATCAACATATCTATCTACCTGAAGGATTGAACGTTCAATATTTCATCTAACTACAGTCCTTAATGTTAAACATGAAAGACATAATAGGATCTTGGTATAAGAATTATAATTCCAAGAAGGGTTGATGAAAGTAAATCAAACATTTCTGGCTACAGAAAAAATATCATTGAAAGTCTTTATAATTATATACATAACCAGGGTGTCTTATATGCTATTACCCAATTATACCCCCTCCATCTTTATAACTTTAATAATGTATCACTTTGAAGAAGGAAACTGGGAAATAAGTGAATTATTATTTGATCCATCCTCCCAGGGTCAGATGATGAAGAATGAAATATCAAACATGATGAAGAGGTGGCATACGTTTAACTGCACAAGTCCATTATGAAGAGACAGGAATACATAAAATAACAATAAAATAAAACATCCGGAAATCTTATGACGTGAGACACAGCAGAATGATCTGATGTTCTCCATTGTTTTGGTTTATTTTAATGTTTCCATTACAATCACAGATGTATTAATACTCTCTTGAAATAACATTTAAGATTTTTATATCACAAGTTTATATATAAATCTAAATCTAAAAGTTTAATCCTCTCTATAAATATTTAAATGAGAGAGACATGGGACATAAAAATAAAAACATAGTAGAATGCAAGATAATACAGATAGTTCTTGCAATGCAACAGTCATAATCAATCAAGTACCATTACCAATACATTATAATATATCAGAGTTACTGGTGTATTTCAACATAGCATGGTTTACCTGCTTTTAATCTGTCTTTAACCTTGACCACTGTTGCTGCTATATCATCTTTATCAGCCACAACTATATCTGCATCATCTGAGACAAGTTTCTTTAATTCATCTTCACTGCTTGGTTTTCCCACAGGTATGGCAATGATACGAACACCAATGCTCTTAAGATCTTTAGACACATCTTTTACTTGGTTTTCAACTTTTCCCATGGTAAATACAATCAATATATTCAATGCTTCTTTACGTATACCATTGGAAAGAGAGAATAATTGTTTCTGTGCAATTTTTAATCCCTGATACAGGTTATTTCCGGGCCTACCTGCAACTAAATAGCGTATACCTGCAAGTAATTGTTCTGTTGAGCTATGTTTATCAAAAGGAATTCTAAGAGATGCATCTTCTCCGTAACTAACAAGACCAAATCGAGTTTCTTCAGAAGAGATTTTGTATTTACCAATTAGTTTTGACAATATATCCCGTTGGATCTTATAGAGCTGTGAATCTGGACCACCAAACAATACTCCAATGTCCATTGGTTGTTTGTTACCTGTAAGAGAACCAAAAGTATTCTTTAAGTTGGACATTATTGGAAATTAATGGACCTTAATGGACTCATATTTTAAACAGGCAATGCTGAATAGAATGTCCACATTGGGTTGGACTTTAAATACAGGATGATTTCTATGAAAATTGATTAGGACCACCTTTATAGGAAAATTTTCTTTATGTACAAGTTACCTTCATACCAGGCTTGACTGTATGTGTAACAAGTGTAACAAGAACAATTTAACAAAAATGGTGTAACACTGCACACTTGAAAACTGAGAGTCAGGGCATTATGATTAATATCTCTAGAAAATCATTTCAAGTTTCGTTCATAAGACTTGTTCACAGAGAAACAATTTGTAATGTTTCTACGATTCTACATATTATTCCAACATTAAATAGAAGTAGATTAATTTTTAAATTTTACTGAAAATGTCCACACAAGATTACAACTTAGTTTATTATGTGCACAAACAAACTACCTGTAGACAGTTTTACGTTTTTATATGGACAGTGGTAATACTTATTTGAATATACATATATA
>JANTOQ010000006.1:5934-20891 GCA_027564595.1 Bythotiara depressa | reverse complement strand
GGGGGGGGGGGGGGAGGGGGGGGGGGGGGAGGGGGGGGGGGAGAGGGGGAGAGGGAGAGAGAGAGAGAGAGAGAGAGAGAGAGAGAGAGAGAGAGAGAGAGAGATTTATTGTTAAAATTGAACTTTTATTAATATAAAGATTGAAATAATTACAATGGTAATTTTTCTTGATACAAAACATTTGTAAAAATGGTAGCTTATAAGATTACGAAAAATAAAAGTTATCTTTGGTAAAAAAATAGTTTGCATACCTTAAATATACTACAAAACAAAAGGGATTCGTCCTAGATTCTAGCAGCAACTACATTGTGTTCGTTTGGGAGTTCATCCAACATGATACGATGATAGGGTTAGATGTAAAGGAAATTTTTCATTTATAATCCTCCTTGCCTATAATATGGTTATACAAAGTTTGTATAAAACTTATTAAATGCTAGAATTTTGTGTTTTTTGTGTTTTTTAAAGAGCCGGCCGGGGTTTTTGGGGGGTTTTTTGTTTTAAGAAAATAGGACACGATATTTTCACATTTTGTCCGAAACTTTTCGTAAATTGAACATTTGAAGTCCAATCAAAATACGAAAACGATTTATTGTAACAGCTTACGTTATATACATCCACGGAATAGGATTAAAACTTATCATCATACTTGTATTTTTAACTTATAACCTTATATGGTCATACCCAGTGTGCACATCATGGTCACAACAACGTTACAATCAGTATGTACCGTTTCTTCAACGTTGTCAGGACGTTGTTTGGCCATGATGTGCACACTGGGTATACATCCAAAGATAAAGCCTTCTACTTTTTTAATTGAAAAAGGTACTGCTGGCAGAAATTCGATTGGCTTTGGTTTTTAATTTTGAGGTTATATGGGATCGAGCTGGGTTTCATGAAAAATCTTATTTCGTTAAACACATGTGAACGCCTTTATGTTTATGGTGGCTTATGCTTAGCCCTTTAATGCATAAGCATACCTCCTGGTAATGTTAAACTTCCCATTGGAAACCTTTATAACCTTATGAGGAACTAGGGCGTCTTATCAGCTTTTACCAAGTTTATTTTATATTACATTTCCAATAATTAACCTCCTGGAAAAAGCATAATAGCACAGAAATGACCAATGATTAGATTCCTTCCCGGGGGACACTACGCATCAGGGTTAATATACATAGAATCTTTGACAAATTATATATTTCTGTGATGTCATTGGCGACAAGTCCTATCTCGTTTTGTTGTTGTTTCAGCGATATAAAGATCATAAAATGCCTTTGAATACGTTGATTGGAGTCTTTAAAATATCGAAAACAATCCGTGAAATGACGAGAAAACTCTCTACCCCACGCAACATATTTGTCTGTTTGTGGTTTTGTGGTTACCTAACAAAAGATTGGAATCTAATATATTCAATACAAGGCTGACTTCTTCATAACTCCTATTGTTTTTAGTTAAATGCCTTCCAGTTCGTAAAAATGTATGTGATCGTTTTAAAGTGTGAAAATATTTTCTGTTTCAAAAAAACAAACAAACATACAAACAAAAAAATCCCAGCTATTTAAAAAAACACAAACAGAAAATTCCCAGCTTTTTAAAAAAACACACAAACAGAAAAATGCTTTATAAAAAATAACACGAATAGAAAAATTCAGCTTTAAAAAAACAACACACAAACTGAAAAACGCTTTATAAAAAAAACACAAACAGAAAAAGACAGCTTTTTAAAAGTTTCACAAAAAAACACAAAGAGAAAAACCCAGCTTTTTAAAAGTTTCACACTCATGCCCATTTTAGGTAAGGAGATTATAAATAAACACACTTGACCCTATCATGTTGTGGGGGCGATTTATGAGTAGTTGCAGTAACAGTGACCGTGAACATTATTTGGAATAAAAAATCACATTTGCAGGACCGGCGCAAGGTGCTGAAGATTGAGGGACCTAAAAGGGCACTTTTTTATACAACAAGGTTCCCGTTTGAAAATTCAAAGGCAATTTCACTTTTACCAAAACGGTGTTATGTGTCTCCTCTGCCCCCTATTTCTCCAGCCCTGCTTTATCATGTTTTTATCATTCTTTATCAAGCTTTCAGCTCTTAGAGCGTTACAAATATACACTCGTCACATTATTGTACCAAGAACACACATTGCATTACGGTATCACGTATGATAGAGAGAAGTTGAAACACATTAGAATCCGGTTTACAATCTGGGGGTGGAAAACGTAAGAAAAGCGAAACCTGGTGGGTGTCTTTTTCAATTTGTAGAAAGAAAAAATGTGTTAAATCATAAAAAGAGAAGGTTATCAACGTTTGTTGTGACGTAGATCTGATGATTACGTTTAGCTATAATTAGATTGAACTTTCTACCATTTTTCAATAATATTATAAATGTGAAGGAGAATCCTCCGAGAATATTAGGTCAGCCTTTAATTAATAGTGTCCCCGGAAAGGAATCGTATCATTGGTCATTTCTTTGCTATTCGGCTTTTTCCGGGGGGTTAATCATTGGAAATGTAATATAAAATATATTTGGAAAAAGCTTATAAGACCCCCTAGTTCCTCATAAAATTATAAAGGTTTCCAATAGGAAGTTTAATATAATCAGGAGGTATGCTTATGTATTAAAGGGTTAAATGTATATATTTATATAAAAATAATTAACAATTAGGTTTTAGTGCATCTTATATACTTGTTAAAAATGAAAACAGGAAAATTGGCGAAGAGTAAAAAGGCGTGCGCGTGAATTTACTCTCAATGGAAATTGAAAGTTGTTCTGAAATTCATCTTGGATAGCAAAAATTGTTCCCAGGATGTTTTATCATTTACTCCATTCGTCTATTCCCATAGTAAAGCAACCTCATTCCCAGGACCTTTTCTTCTTTTTGATATAACCGATGGCGGAAGAAAAATTTCTTCCACCGTCTTCAAATCAAAAAGGAGAAATAGCACTGGGAACGAGGTAGTAAAGTAATAAAGGTATGGAACGGAATTTACTCGGATGTAGTTCCTTCTCATAAAACTATGAACGTTAACTTTAAAAATATTATTTGTCCAGCTAAGAAAAAAAAGCGGATATTCTATCTCCGCCTTCCCAACACGATTCCATTATGCACGTCACCTAAATACACGTCACCTCATGACGTGAAATAATTATCACTGCTCTAATGATGAAAATCGTTTTATAACAAAATGTTGACGTCCTTGAGAAAGAAAGTAAATAACTCGTCGGTCCTTGGTCGGTCATAATACTTATAGACAAGGTGTTCCGCAAGTGATGTGAAAGTTTATAACCAACTACAAAAGCCTTCTTCGATGTAACCATGGTAACCCTGTAATTCCTGCTGTCCCGGAAATTATTCAAATCTATAATCATTTTTTTGCTATTATGTTTTTTCCAGGGGTGTTACTAAATTGGAAATAAAAGGAAAATTAAAGTTGTTAAAAGTTGAAAAGTCCCCCTGATTTTTGATAAAAATAATAAGGATTACTATTAGGAAATTGGCAATATATATATTGTATATTGTATATTCAGATAGACAGGGGGTGTATTCACGCATTATAGGGTTAAATATTATTATTTAAAAAAGGATAATTATAAGAAGAACTCATATTTCTGTTTTATTTCCAATAATTAACCCCCTGCAAAAAGAAAAATAGCAAAGAAATGACCAATAATTTGATTCCTTTCCGGGGACAACAACAAAAACAATTAGATGAATTTCCGGAAACAACAGACAGTAAAGTTTTAACCCTTACACGAGCATACCTCCTGATTATATTAAATTTCCCATCGGAATAATTTTACTTCTACCAAATATATTTTCCATTATATTTCCATTTTATTGATTTTATTCCTTTCATTCCGGGATGCTCTGCATTAATGGGTTAAGCTTAATTTCCACTTACTACTTTTGTCGCGATTGTCCCGCAGTTCTTTGTTCAAAAATCAATCGCGCGATCTGGAAAATAGATTGAATTAATCCTACTTTTTCGACCGTTTTTTCTGCTAAGCCAATCAAACTACGCGAAAATTACGTCGCGCTACAAAATGCGTGCGATAAAAGTAACAAGTGGGGAAATTAAGCTTTAAGCTTAATTTTCAGTGAAAACGTCATTCACTGGGAGAATTTGAAATATATTTTACTTTTTCCCGGACAGCGTGGACAGAACAATAAACTCATGTCCGCGTGGGGAAAAACTTGTGTCGCATTTTTTATTATGTATATACTATAGCATCACTTGGGAACGCCATTTTTGGTTGTGTTGGTACCTTGTTACAAAATATTATTTGGTTATAAGCTTTTGGGCCAGTAAGTGGGGAATATTTGTAGAATTATTCGGTAGTTAGCATATACGTTTGTTATTGTTTTCTTGATCTAAAAAACATAGCGCTTGAAAGAAAACATTTACACCAACAGTTATGCAAATTAGAGTTGTCAATCAAAGTTTTAAATAATTATCCAATGAAACATCAAGCTAACGGAAGGTAAACAAACTTTTGCTTTTGAATTTTACATACAGACGTTAGCATTCTGTAATTTGCATAACAACGAAGAGAACCAATCACAATTGTCGGATATGTGGCGGCCGTGATTTTAAACATTTTCTATGAGGGGGCGGGCTTCATGTTACAATTTTTCTCGTTGTTTTACATAAAACAGCAACCGTCATTTTTTTGTTATTTAAAGCTGGATTTCCACTTGTTGAAATGTTTCCATGGACGGAAAGTTTTCCAAGTTTGACATTCAAAATTTTAAATTTCTGTCCAAGGAAAATTTGTCTTAACCAATCACATTCGTTTAATTTATTTTCCGTGGAAAATTTTTAGTAAGTGGAAATCCGGCTTAAGTTGACTCGTATGTTTCAGATTTGAGAATTGGAGTTTGTGACGAAAAATGCAAAAGTGCACTCTTTATTTTACTAGCTTGTAGATTTTCTGTTGTTTCCAAGGATTAGACAAGATGACTTTTTCACAGCGTTCTACTATGAATGCCTAAACTGGACTGGAAACTACACACGCATATCCTCCAAACTTCAGGTTGGTCTACGAACGCAGGCTAGTTCAACTAAAAAATTGTTACTTTCCTTCACCTGAAACTTGAAATAGATAATTATCTACCTACTACAATCAAGGTCAAATATTTGCCACTTATGGGCAACCTCGTCCCCAGGGCTTCTTTTCCTTTTTTTACTTGAGGATAGCGGAATATCGCCTTCCGATATCAAAAAGAGAAAGAGACCCAGGTTGCACTTATGGGGTTTTAGACCCCATTTATGTTTTCCGATATCAAAAAGAGAAAGGCCCTGGGTACGAGGTTGACCAAGTTTCCACTTAATAACTACAGCCGTTCTTGAATGTGAACAACCTCATACCTAGGGCCTTTCTCTTTTTGATATTGGATAGCGATATCTTCTCTCGCCATCCGATATCATAGAGGCCCTGGGTACGTGGTTGGAAACTTGGTTAGGAATGCAAATACTTATGTTTTCTTCAGAATATTATAATGTCATAATGTCATAATGCCAAATATCGGAGCTAACAAAAAGCAACATTTTCATTAAATCAGTGTGTTTTGTTTGTGGCACACGGAGTTCCCTATATTTTTTGAATTTATTTCATGAAAACGCAATTTAAGAAATTACTATACATATCCGATTTAGTTCCACTCTCTAATAAGTGGTACACCATATTTGAAAGTTTATATATTTATATATATTTATATACCTACCTTCACACAAGGTATAAAATATTTACCACAAAATCCCAGCAAAATCTCCCGTCCAGTTTGTTCACTGGGGACACTGGGGTGGGGGGGGGGGGGGGGGGGGGGGGGGTGTAGTGGTCAAGAAAACCGACCCAACACAAATGCTATTAACCGACGACAGAAAATAATTAGGAATGTGACCCTCAACAAATTTTGTTCTTCTCTTCAAGGCAACTGAATACTCATTGTGTTTGACCTCCGGGCCACTGAAGTATTATCGTACACGCAACCATGCACAAACTATGGATAGTCTTACTTAGACATAAAATTAGAATGTTTTGGTCACGTGACAAAATAGTAAACTCGCCCAGCCGCCATTTTGAAATATATTTTGTAGTTAGAAGAAAGTTGGTGCTGTGATGTTGAGACAGCAGATTTAAACTGTTGATATTAAGCGATGATTACTCATATTTGCTTCCCGTTTGAAAAACGGTTATATATACTAAGTCACCCATGAAACTGAAGCACATCTACGTTGCAAAATGTTTTATGTTTGCGTGATTGCAGAAACATTAAAGATCGCACATATAGATCGGATTTTTATTTCGGGTCTGTTGTTATTTTAAAATGATTCTTAAAAGATTTACATTATACAGTACCATAACTACTTTATATATTTAATTAAGTGTTATTTCGAATCGGAAAGAAAACAATCTGCGACCAGGTAGCTAGCTGGTATGGCTAACAAGAAGCAAGGTTCCCGAGTAATAAATGTTTGTGTTGTTGGTTTATCTGGATATGACATTACAGAAAAATGTTTGTATGCAGTCGGAAAGTCTTGTTTCTGTAATCGTTTTATTCGACCAGAGCAAGATGAGTACTACCCAGATCATGCATCAATATTCAGTACTTCAGACTTTGTAGGCTCTGTTCTCAATAATGATCATTTTTTATACTGGGGTACAGTTGAAAAAACGTTTGATGAAAATACAACAGTAACATTCAGAGTTATTGAACAAACAGAGTTCATTGATGATGCAAGTTACATACCACTATCAAAAGGAGGCCAGATACAAAATTACACAAAAAGGGCTGCAATAACAAAGTTAATATCGTCTGGAAAAGTGATGTATATGAACCGAGACCAAGTAGCACTTCAGAGTGATTATGAACAGATACAAATGGACCGTGACGGGAAAATTCAGCTGGATGCATTCATATGTATTTATGATGTAAGTATAACTTTAGCTCAAAGAGTAAATCATGCAGAACTTCAAGAAGATCTGCTAACAAACTTATTAATAAATATTAACAAAGCAAAGAAGCCAGTTATAGTAGTTGCTACGAAATGTGATGATAGCAATGAGCAGTTATTGCATAAAGCCCATCATTTTGTTCACACAAAGAAGATTCCAATACCTTTAGTAGAGTGTTCAGCTGAAAAACATGTAAATATAGACTTAGGATTTCAAACACTCCTCCAGCTGATGGATACAAAAAATAGATTTCGTGTTAAACTAATATCTTACCAAGAGGGCTTACACCAAAGGGAAGAACTAACAAGAAAACTTGAGGAAAAATACTTATCTCTTGTTAAAGGTTCTGCATCTGATACGGCGTTGCTCATGAGTTGGTCAGATTTTAATTCATTGCATGATAAAAGTGAAGCATTTGTAGGATATGTATCTGCATGTGGTTGTTACAATGCAAGGCAGATATTTAATAAGCAAGCAAAGAAAATCAAGCAACATTATGAAGATAAAAAACTAAACGAATACTTAAATAAATTACCTGATGCATTAGATGAACTGTTACCTTCCCTGCAATCAATTGAAACTAATGAATGGAAATGGGAAAAATGCCAGCAGGCAATAAAAAATCATATACTCTTTGACAAATGGTTCCAGATCCTACCTAATAGGGGTGTGTGGAACAGTGCAGAGCTTTTATTTTCAACTTCAGATTCTCGAATTCCTTACGATGTGCTCCAAGTAGAAAGATCTAGAGCCTGTTTTGATCGTCATATTAAAAAATTACGTGAGTCGGCTAGAAAGGTTAGAATGAAAAGTGAATTTAGAAAACTATTGGCATTGACAACACCAATACGACCAGGTACTAACTGGTTAGATGCA
The DNA here is from genome assembly GCA_027564595.1 of Bythotiara depressa. NCBI lineage: Eukaryota > Metazoa > Cnidaria > Hydrozoa > Anthoathecata > Bythotiaridae > Bythotiara > Bythotiara depressa. The sequence goes on along the minus strand of JANTOQ010000006.1, from coordinate 13,057 downwards.
GCACAATTGATTTCTTCAGAAGAATGTTATAAGTATTTAGATGAAAATGAAAGAAAGATCATATTTGAAACCTACTTGCGTGATATTACATTGGCGGCAAAGCTGGATTTTCAGGAGTTATTATTCGAGTCAGCTAGTAAATTTTGTAAGTTGAGTAAAGATGCTCGGCCATCTGAATTTGAAATGAGGGATATTTATGACTACCTGCAGGATGATCCGAGGTATAAGCATTTGGAAAATGTTGGCAATGCTAGAGATATTTTATTATTCAATCATATTGCATTAATGCAAAGTCCAAACAGATGTTTGAGTGGGCCTGACAAGTGTATGGATAGACTAATGCAACAAGTGGTAGAGTTAACAGCCAGAAGGTAAGTTTCTATTAATTTTTAAATGTTAGATTATATATTTGCATGTAATATTATAAAATCTCCAAGTGTTAAAGAGTAGAGGTAGCAGGTAGTAGGTGACAGAGTTAACAGCCAGAAGGTAAGTCTATATTAAGTCTTATGATAGATTACATACTTGCACGTAAAATATACAATTCCAAGTGTTTAAAGAGACAAGATCAGATGTAATGAACTGCCATTTCTAAGGTTTATGTTTTTGGATGGTAAGGAGATATCTCTGCTTAAATTGATAAGAGCAAGAGTTTTCTCTACACCTCAAATAGAAGTTCTCTGCCTTTTATCCCTCCAAAGATGTATTGTTGTGTGGGTGTTTAGTCACTTTAATTATATATACCAACTTTGTATACTTACTTACTTACTTATCTTCCTTAATATTGTTAAAACTGCTGTTGTTTTATGTTATTTTAAGGGCTCTTTAAGTGGCTTTAGTTTCCATGACAACCTTTTTCCCCTGTCATTCAAAAATTGAGGAATGATATACTCTTGGTAGTCATACTTTCCTGTATGAAGGAGAGTGAAGCAATTATAACACTATTCCTTCCCCACAATATTGAAACACAAGTATTATAATCATGAAATAATTATATACAGTTTAATAATTTTTAACCAATTTTTTAGAACAATTCAAGTAATCCTGTGAATTTTAAAGCCAGTAGAAATCATGGTAAAAGGTTTTTATTAAAATATTTCAAGACACATTTTTTAGAAGGTTTTTGAAATGAAAAACTAATTTCAGATTGTGGTTCTATGAACTGTAAAAGGAGTATATACTCTAAAACTTTATGTGGAAATATTTTCAAAACATTTGAAATAATTTTGAGTAGACAGTTTTTATTATTAATTTGTAAAATGTTGAAATATGCTTGGAAAGATTTTTAAATTATTGCAACGAACTTTAAAATTTATCCTTTTGATAGAAACATAATACAGAAAATGTCTGTTTTTTAAAATGAATTATTGCATTAAATGAAACCTTCATATATCAACAGTGAAACTTGAAGCATTGTTATTGCAGATTAGTATATTGTAAGACAAATACATATAATCCTCTATTGCCTGTCCTTGTGTTTGTTTTGTAATAACTGGATATATGAAGCTACACAAACAAGAATATCAAATACTGACATGTTTTATCTTCTTACTATACTACAGATGAGGTAGAGTCAATGGGTATTCATGGATCTGAGGTTTGAAGAGAGAAGCAAAACATTTTTGTCCCATTTCCAGATGCCTGAAATTTAACCCTATAATGCCTGGATACACCTCCTGCTATAAATTTCCTAATAGTAGCATTATAACGTTATGAAAGATCAGGGGGTTGGGTCTTATCAACTTTTACTTTTACTATCTTTGTTTTTCATTTTATTTCCAATTAGTAACACTCCTGGAAAAAGCAAAACAGCAAATAATATAGATTTGAATAATTTCCGGAGACACCAGATGTTAAATATTTGTAACAAAAAAGAGCACTTTTCAAATCAAATTAAGAGGGGTATTATCAGAGGATTGCACTTGGACTGTCTTTGGCTGGAATAATAAAAAATCCAAGATAAATTTTAACTTTATAACATATATATATAGATGTTACACGTTTCAATTTAGATATTGTAAACTTTTTGATGTAGTCATTGTATATATGTGTTTTAAATAAAAATGTATGTAATGAACTTATTCAATTTTATGAAAGGAAGTACTATTAGTATTTACCTTGCAAGAGAGCCAATTAGCAGTTAAGGGAACCATGCAGTATGGTCTTGCCTAAATGAAAATTATCAAAAAGTTATTTAAAATTGTGAAAATTAGTATTGCAAAATTGGTCCCAATATACTAGATTGAGACAGTAAAAATATGAAGTGAAATTCCTACCTAAGTTTATTTTACTATAAATGTTAAAATGTTTGGAATTTGTTCTTGTAAAAAGCCTACTGTTTTCTTGTTCCTTTCTATTTGCAGTCTTCGATGGCAGTCTTGGTATTATAAATGGGTTTTTGCTTTCCTGCTTGTGTATTCGAGTTTTTAAATTCTCCTCTTGGAAGAACAAACGTACTGACAACCATCTTGTAAATCTGATTTACTGTATGTGAGCGAGCCACCAGGTGTGTGGATATCCCAGTAATTCAATCTTCCTGTTTACTGAACAAAGAATCTATTGTCTGGTGTCATTTTTGATTGGTCGTTAAGTTAATACCAGAAAAATAATATTTTGACTTTCATTCTATTTCAGCTTCTTTTCCAAAGAATAAAATTAAATAATAATTAAAAAAATAATCTAAGAAATGTCTCAATTAAATCACAAAAGTTAGTGCATGTTAGAAATTTTTTAAGGTACTTTATATACCATATACCATAAAAGTTTAATGAAGGTTTCTTGTAAAGAGGAAAACCACATAATCGTTTTCCTTTTTACTGTAAGCAAGAATGAACACTAAGGAATTACAAACAGTTTTTTAGTTGAATTTTTCAAGAAGAAAAGTTGGAATATTTTTTGAGAGGTGCCTATTGTATTTTTTATAAAAACTATTTTCAAAATAATTCACTTTTCCCGTGGAATTGTAAAATCAATCAATAATCAATAACACATTTGTTTCTACCATGTTTTGTTAAATATTTAAATATTTATAAGACATTTGAAACAATAGAACAGAAACAGTAAACAATATGAAAGGATTAAAAATATTGTTTTCAGATCCTTGCTTGATTCACCACTAAATAAATGTTGATATTAGAAGTGTTTTTGTCTGGTGTGGTTTCATTAATGGAATTTCAACCATTTCCCAGTCTTTGTTTTTGTAACAAATGATTGTCATTTGACATTGTGAGTGAGGGTGCTACTATAACTTTCACTTACCTGACTCTCCATTGTGTGCGTTCTACTTTGTTTTTGTTAACACAGCTATGTTTTTTATTTTTTTACTAACAATCCCCATGTTAAACTTACTGTGGGTGAGGGTGTTAGATACTATAATATTCACAACTTTCACTTATATGGAGCTTCCCTCACAAATGTTGTGCTTTGTTTTGATGATGCATTTTTGTTTTTGCTAGAGGGAATTAGCTGTAGGTATGTTGACGTTTTGACACGTTGGTGTCTATGAAATATTAGAAACCATTAATCATATAATTTTTCATTTGACTTGGTTGACATAGCAGCAAATAAAAATATTTAACATATCTTAATTATATTAAATAATTTTCTGATAATGTTTTTTAATCTTCCAAATAAACCAGAAACCATTTGCATTTATATATATTTAAACTTCCTGCTTTAACTCTTTGGATCCTACTGTATAGTTTGCTGAACATTTTGTCAAAATCTGTACTATATTTCAAAAACTGTACAACTGAGGCTTATTAATGGCAGTAACACCCTATAAACTATTTATATTTGGAAAGTAGACACTTTTGTCTTTTCAAAAATGTACATGTCAGAAAACAATGATACATGTGGTGGCAGCACCAGGTGTTGCAAGAAAACAAAATGGCAGCACTTTTTTCTAAAAAAAAGTGCTTTGACATTTAAATTCAATTTTCTCACCAACATTTACTTGGAATCAAATATCCTTCACTGAGATACTTCGTTGGAGTGTTTAGAATGCAAAACAAGCAAAAAAAATGAATGTGAATACTTTTTTGGAAATTTCGGGGAAGATCTTCCCCAGGTGCAAATTTCACTTTTTTCACAACTTTTCTTGTGGTGAAGTTACAGACATAAAACAGATACTATATGATGGAAGTACTACCCTATAAACCATATATATTTGAAAAGTAGACACTTTCTCCTTTTCAAAAATGTACAATTCAGAAAGAATTGATGCATGTGGCGGTAACACCAGGGGCAGCAACAAAACAAAATGGCGGCACATTTTTCTATATATATATTCAGCATTTTCCTCATCATCATTTTCATGAAATATTTATCCTTCTTCAGAAGGTTTACTCCTATATGGGTCTTCTGAGAGTCCCTCCTCATCCATATCACTTTCTAGTCAGAAAGCCATATCATCTCTAAAACCTCCTCTACAGTATAGCTATTTCCTCTCTTAACAGCCATTTTGTAGCACTGTGATTTTTTTCTACACTAGAATTTTTTCTTGGCGCTAATATGCCGGAACTGCCGAAAATGATCTGTATTTGGTAGATTAACGTGTCTACCAGCATGTGGACTTTATTTGAAGCAGAATAGATAAAAACTCTTGATTTGTTGATTGATTGTTTACAAGGGGGTCATTACGACCCTTCTACGGATCCAAAGAGTTAAGCATGTCAAAACTGACTTGGCAAAAAATCTCCTCGAAACTCCAATTGTTTTTTGATTTGTCAAACACTGCTAAATTGGTATTCTGCAAGTTAAGTCTACACAATGTTTACAATTGGTGACAGGTAATCTCAATGTCCCATCTTTTATTAAAGAAAATTGGGCAGAGAAATTCAAACACGATCAGGGAAAACCTGCAAAAGTCAGGGAATTTAGCATATGGTATTGTATTGAAAGTTAAAATGCTTGTAATAAAAGATAAATAAAAAGCAAAAAATAGTTCATACAGGTCTGTGTAAAAGTCAAATATGTTTTGTTTACATTTGCAACTGGAAAGTTGCTGAAGTCAAAATTGCATATGTTTTGTTTATATTTTCAAAGTTTTAATGTTGCTGAAGTGATAATATATATGTTCAATAAATTTCTGATCAATTTCTAATGTCATGTCTACAGTCTTCTTTTTTTACATAAATTTCATTTATAATTAGATTGTATGGGCATATATATATCGTTACCCAAAGAGATTTCCATTTACTCTTTCCTTACCCGATTATTCTTTGAATAACATGGTCTTCCACTTAAAAGCTGCAGCTTTTTCTTCTTCTAGGATCCATATTTTTTGTTTTCTCGTTCATCTTTTTTCCATAATTTGTGTAACAAAACTGAGTTGAAAATTAAATTCCAACAGGTGCTCATTGAAAAAACATTAGGGAGTAACTCGGGAGGTTATAAAAAATCCTACTTAAAGCATGAAAGTTAACCCTTTAAATACATATGCATACCTTAATTTGAAACATTAATAAATTTATGAGGAATCAGGGGGTCTTATTAGCTATTGCCAAATTTATAGATATACTCTAAATATTTTGTGCTAAATGATTAGTGCATGTGTGCAGTGGCAGTCTCTCACCGGTTTGAGTTCATATGGGCATGAAAAGTGAAACCATATATAAACAAGTTAAACGTCTTATATATTAAAAATGTGATAATTGCATCTCTAGATGGTATTACTGTATATACAGTAAGTGCTATTAAATTTCTCTGGTATATGTATTCTACTTATCAGGTACTGTTACTTGCAGTGTATCAGAAAATCAATATCTTGCAACGTGATCATTTGTTAAGAAAAGTGCCCTTTTTGTTACAAATGTTTAAATTCCAAGCATATTTTCAGGAGATTATGTCCAAAAAATTGTCTTGTTTTCTAACTGACCTGATCCACTGAGCAGCACATAAAGTTATAATGATTGTAATAGCCAATACTGAATGTATGAAATACTATTGGGTACAGATTAAAAAAATTTTAAAATAAATATTCCAAATTTCTCGATCTTCTCTGCAAAAGTAAAATCACTCAAAGTTTTCAACAACAACAAAAAAAAAAAAAAAAAAAAAAAAAAAATTGGTTGTTTTGTCATTGAGTTTTTCTCTTTGTTCTTCTTACTCTCTCAAAAGATGGTCTATTGTTTTCACCTCATAGAAAAATGACACATTTCAAGTATGTAATATTTTCTAATATGATAATGATTTGCTTTCTTACTTTTCTATATGTTTTTGTTATCAGATTCTACTTTCCATTAACAGTTTAAAAATAATGACATATATCTGCAATTTTCTGATGTCACCATTCCAGTTAATTTACCCACAATCATGATAAATACTTTTTTAAATGTGCTTCACATTTAATGACATATATCAAAGTCCTCAAGATATTTAATATCTGAAAGTAGTTTTCCAATTGTCATACATCTATACAAAGACAGTACCAGCAGAACAGAGTGGCATGGGGACACATGGCCCCAATATTTTTGGTAAAGTGGAAGTGCCCTTGACATGTGCTTGAATATTTTTATAATCAGTTATTAATCTATCTGTAATAAACTCAAATGTGTTATACTACTGAATACAGCAGCTTCAGTTACTCCTTAGCTTATCCCCTACAAAATCTCTCTTTCCGACGAGCCTCTGTATATGTGTGTTGACTTTGAAAAGACTGGAGCAAGTTGGTATTAAAGTTGGATCTTAAAAAAGCCAATCCCCGTTTTGCCAAGAAAAAAAGAGGAAAATGTGGATAATAAATTTCCAGACAATATAGGGCTTTACTTTATATTCATTATTTTATTATTTTACAAGGTGCTATCCCTCAAATTTTTTTATTTTTGTAATGTAACCTTATTATATTCGTTAGAGCATACAGCATGGCCTTGGTCCGAAATTTGTAGCACATCGTGTTAAATTTTTGAAAAACCGACAGTTTTTACTGTTCTGACTGTCAGCGAAAAGTTATTTTTGTTTTATAAAACGCTCGATGAATGATTCCATTTCCATGGAAACCAGCTGTATTTTTTTGCATAATTAATTTTTTAAATAATTATTTAATCGACAAACAATAAAAACACCTGAAATTTTACCTGAATAAGTATAAACAAAGTTCGTTTTCAATAACATGTAGTTACAA
>JANTOQ010000001.1:0-19560 GCA_027564595.1 Bythotiara depressa | reverse complement strand
AAAAAACTCACCTCGGTGTTTTTAGGAGCGTGCGGCTACGCGCGAGCGCTATCGCGCTCGTGATATCGAGATGACTGATATGGATCTGTATGTCTCATAGCGGGGTTTTTGTATTACTTATGTTATAATTTCATCTTGCAGGTTTTGTTACGCTCAGACAAAGGTCCTGCAAACTTCTCGGATAGATCTCTTCTGAAGAACCTAGGACATTGGCTTGGAATTCAAACTCTGGGAAATAACAAGCCTATTCTTTACAAGGTCAGTATTCAAGATTTAGATTTTGAAGGCATGAGCAGATTAAGGTGTTACAGGGCACTCTTACCAGGACATATGCTGGAACTAGTATTAGAAGATTGGATTCCCTTTTGACTGAGATTAAGTCCTGTCACATGGAACTTGTCATCAATAATCTACCATCAGTGGTACTGACATGTAAACATTTTCCTTTTAGGATCTGGAAGTTAAATCATTAATAATTGAGGCTTTCTTCAAAGGACAACAGGTATTGTACATCTCGTATGTTTTCATATATACTATATGTTAGGTAAAGTGGTATTTGTGAAATGGTAGTAACAAATGAAACTAGATCTATGCACAATATCAATAATATATTCAAATTTCATTACATTATTTTATCTTTTTATGTATGTGTAGTTAAGTTCTTAAAAACGTCAATGTTGTATTGTTCAATGCATTGTAATATTCAATTATTGACTGAAATTTATTGATTGATTTAAATTTGTTATACAGGAACTCCTTTATGTGGTACCATTTGTTGCTAAAATTTTAGAAGCCTGTGCGAAAAGCAGGGTAAGTGTAAGTGTTGCGATAAATATTTACTTATTTATTATAAATATTTATTACGTGTTTCTGTGTTGTTATATTATATATGTATAAATTGGCTCATATTCAACTTTTAAATGCAATATTAATGTCCAAAAAACTTCAGACAAATGTCCTGAAATATCTTAAATTATTATCTTGAATTTTTAAATTCTTAAGCCCTTTCACATATAACATTTGACCTATCATTTTTTAAGAAAAATGTTTTATAATTGATACACAATATAATTTGCTTCTAATACTCGTATAATATTTTAATGCAGATACACATACCTGCTTTATTTTACAAATTAGTTTGATTTTTTGGGGGGATTTTTTTGAAATTATAGCAGCAGGCATTCATCTTAAAACAATACGTATTGTAATGTACTGAATAAAGCACCCGATATGCAAGCCATGTATTGTAGTCATAAAGTTATTGATGTTAAAACAAAGAATAAACATCTAATTGAATCAAAGACTTCATTTTCTGATCAGGTTTCCTCGTTTAAATAGAGTGCAAATTCACAATAAATTAACCAGTTGTTGTTTACGAACTTTAATCATCTTAATTTACTATACCTGTAATTTGTTTACAATTAAATTATAGCTAAATCATAAGCCAAATGTTATGTGTGTAACCAGGGCTTTAGTATGTCTTTAAAAGAAAAGTTTTTTATTCTATCTTTGATTGAATGCAATGTTCTAAAAGTTTTGAAAGTTCACGTAGTTGGTTTGTGTGTTGAGGAAGAATAATAGAAATACAGTATGTTTGCAATCTGAAAATTGAAAATGAAAAAAGAAAATGTAAAGGTAAAAGACATGCTGAAGGAATAAACAAAAATTATGGTTTGTTATTCTAAACTTAGTTATTCTTGTTGATATAGAACTAATAGTTAAAGAAAACAATGTGTGCCAACCAATCTTAGTTTTGATGTTTAAACTTTAACATGATAAGATGCAATAGTTAGTCACTGTTTCTCAAATTTTGTCATGGGATTTATCATGTGATAGAATATTAATTCACGTACAATTGACAATTTTGTCGGCCATTATGATGTTCATTTCAAAGTGTCAAAAATATATGTGATCTTGATGGCATGCTTTATGCTAAAGCTTGAATATATGATTGGTTGAGTTTCTAATCATAAATTGATTTTAATAGTCTGGTTGAAAAGGAAGATATACTGTTTCTAGATAAATTAACTCATATTTACAAATATGTGAAATTATCTACATATGAAGATTATTTGTAGGGAAACTAGTAAGTATGTTCCCAGCAACATGGGAAGATATCAAATTAAACAACTGCGAAGTGAATCAAAGTTTCACTCTCACAATGTGTAAAAAATATTTCGATAGCTTCCCTTTTGGAATATATTATGAAGTCAAATTATAGTATATACATGCCATACATATAGGAATAAAGAACATATTAGCTGGCAATGACTAAATCACACAGCCTTAACTTTGAACAAGATATGTTACTACATGTGTGCCATAAAATAATATTGATTAAGATGGTAGAACTTTACACTGCAAAGAAAATGTTTGACACATTTTTGGTAGATGTACACAGCAAAAATCGAGCTTCTTGTAGAAATTGGTATAATTTTAAGGCATTTTAAGTCCTATAATTTAGAAATTAGTGAAAGTTTTCAGGGCCTTGTTTCTGGAACCTACAAGAGATGTTCACAGCCCCCTCTTAACCTGCAGCTGCCATGGAACATCCATGAGATTTTTTTCTGATAATTCGAACCCTGTTGGGAAATATGAAATATTATATTTTTCTGTGGCACTGTCTCACTTAAGGTAAGTTTATACATAGCAATAAGATAATTCCAATGATAGTTGGTGTACATTAAGTGGTATTCCTTTAATGCATAAGCATACTTCCTTCCCATTAGAAACCTTTCTAAATTTATGAGGAACCAGGGGGTCTAATTAAAAATATATTTTTTATTAAAGGTGTTTACGGCACCAAATCCCTGGCTGATGGGTACAATGGCTGTGATGGCGGAACTGCATCAAATACCTGATCTGAAGTTGAACTTAAAGTTTGAAGTTGAAGTCCTCTGTAATACCTTGACTCTTGACTTGAAGGTAAGTTTCGTTAACAACTAAAGCTATTTTATCAAGAATTTGAGTGGTAAATATATAAAGGGCTTAGGTACATAATAGGGAGGTATGTTAACTTAACACCTATAAATTTATTCTGTAAATTTAATTTATATCAGAAAAACATTACAATTGCTTATGTGTAAATAGTAAATTGCAATCTCTCCCATTACATCATATTACATTATATAAGGTAAGTAAGATAGCCCTTGGTTAGCTTTTCACAACAAACATGTTTTTATTGTAGGAAATAAAAGCTGGGGACCTTTTGAAAGACCCTGATATTTTGAACAAATTAAATCATCAACTAACACCACCGGAAAAAGAAAAAAGTTAGTTGGACAATATTTAGTCATTTATTCCTTTTTTAATTCTGTGTTTGTATATGTTCTAATTGTCATTCAATATAAATACATTTGATTCCATCAAGTTGTTGTGATTTGTGTTGAACTCCACCGCTATGTTCTTTATTACATTTATTTTAATTGCCAACTTGTAAACTACTATTTGTTTCAGCCTTTACTTTAATATATATTTGAAAAGCATTACAATTTTTTTTAATTTTACATTAAATGGTTTTGTAGTTAATAAAATAAAATTCTTATTTAGCAGGTTACTACTCAATTTTAGGTGTCACTATTCCAGAGCCGGTTCTACCTGGTGTTGGCCCTCCTGCCCCAATGTTCTCCTATAGCGACATCACCATAGGTGCATTGGCATGGCTTGCACCACATATACAAATCAATCCAGTAGTAAGTTCCAGTATTTGTTTGATTTTTCCATTGTGAAACAAATTGTCTTTCTTTTAATCCTTTCATACTTAGATATACCTGTTGTAAATGTCTTGAAACCTTTATAATTTTATGAATATTAAATGTTTGTCAACAGTTACCAACGTTATTTTCCATTTCCACTTGACACCCTGGAAAAAGTGGAAAACAGAGAAATGAATATTACTTTGATTCACTTCCGGCAACAACAACATTAAAATCTCACGAATATTAGCCACAAGTTGACATTTAAATTTTTTAAATTACAATTACAGAATTCGTAATTTGTATGAATTTTAGAAGCCTCCATCATAGTAAATGTGTGATGATATGTTTTTACTTGAAACAAAACATTTAGAATGCAAATGTGCTGCAGGAAATTTTGAGATAGTTGAATACCTTTCTGACAAGTTCTATGAGAATAATGCTTCTCCTTGTTATGTGTTCAAGGAAATTGATTCCAAAGAACTTGACAGAGAACAATGCTGCACTAAAACTTGAACATTGTCAACACATTCCAGGGTCATCAAAATCTCAATGTATGATTCCCCAACCAAACTTGATTGTTCTTAGAGCATCTATAATATTGCTGTGATATTTAATACCTTCACAAGTGTGTCTCCACAAATCAATGTGTTTGTTGTTTATGTGAACAATTCTCTGACAGACTTTAAAGCTTTTGCTCAGGCATTTTCGTCAATTTACTAGATAAAAGTTTTAAAACTTATGCAATATATATTCACAATAACATGTTAATACTGATATTGAATCTATTCTGGCAAGAATTTGGTTAATTTTTAACACATTACAACAGTTATCTTTATCTGATTGGCAAATCAATGTGCTTGTTGTTTAGCATATGACAGAAAAAGTTTGAACTATTATGCAAATATATAATCACTATAACACAGTGATACAGATATTGAATCTATTCTGTAAAGAGTTTGGTTAATTATCAACTCATTACAGCAGTTAGTTTTATCCAATTTTTATTTATTCCAGATTCCTCTTTTTCAACAATATCCACACCTGAAGCAATGTGTCCGACCGGCAGTTGAACGAGCTGTGCAAGAACTCCTCTTCCCTGTTGTAGAACGCTCAATCAAGTTGTGTCTTACAACAGCAGAAATGATTGTAAAGAAGGTATTGAATTATTTAGAAATATTTGTTAGATTAAGGCACATATATTGTTCAATCCAGCTTTATCAGTGTATGCATATTAATTGTAAAGGAGATATCACCAATTGCATCAAGGTGCTATTAATCAATCATAATAAAAGTTATGTACACAGCTTTATTTATTTATTTATTTTATTATACTATTCTTTCTTTTCAGGACTTTGCTCTAGATCCAGAAGAAACACGCATGAGAACCGCTGCACATCACATGGTTCGGAATGTGACTGCTGGTATGTCGATGATTACATGTCGTGAACCACTACTTGTCAGTTTGAGCAATAACATCAAAAGTAACTTACTGGCAACCCTCCGGGTGAGTGTAAGTGATCATTATGTATTAATTTCTGCTAAATGATAAATACTGCTTCTAAAATGTCTATTACAGCTGCTTTGAAATTGCAGATCAGATCCTAATGTAGAATATAAATTTGGACACTACTTTCCCAAAATATCAGAATGTGGGCTCACAAATAAATAATAAATATACTGAAATTCTTCTTACAACACTGTTAAACAGACCTAACTAGTAGCTTCCTTTTTTCGATAATAACTTAAGTGCAATGATTCTAAATTGATAGATAATAATTTGATAAGGATACGAATTAGAACTGTTCTAGACTGTTTTAGTGTTTACTAGACTTGCTTAGACATGTCCAAAAAGCAGTAAATACTGCCAGGTAATTAGTAGATAATTATATATCAGTAGATAATCTAGAATTAGAGGGCAGGTTCAGGTGGAAAGGAATGGTCACATTTCTTGAAATAGGCCTCAAATTTAAACATTTTTTGGCAAAAAGGGCATTTTCCTTTGAAATGAAGGGAAGCAGCATCAGAAGTTTGTAACCTCTTGGGACTAGATTATCTTTTGGGACTAAATTAGGACCTGATGACATCTGTAAACTGGTGTTTCTGCTTGTTCAATCTCACATTATAGTATTGTTATTTAGCAACAATGTTTAATAATTTAGGGCCTATATATATATATATATATATATTATATGTATATGTGTATGTATATTCTTTTACAGGGTGCTAATGCTCAACAGAAAGACCAGCTGGAACAAGCAGCACAGACAGTTGCCAATGACAATTTAGAATTGTGCTGTGTGTTTATACAGAAGACAGCAGTTGAAAGAGCTTTACATGAGACAGATAAGAGATTGGCGACTGTAAGTTTGTTTGTTTGTTTCTAAGCCAATGCAATAGCTAATGCTGTCAATGCTTTTATTAATAAAATAACTCCGTTCTGTTAAAACCAAACCCTGAATGTGAAATTGTGGAAATAAATTTTGTGGTATAATAACTTCAAAAACACTATAACTTATTTAGTAATTCATTTTCTCTCCTTTTGCTGTTCTGTATATTTTAATTTGATATTATTAATCACATCTTTTCTCAGTTAACATTTAGTTAGTTAGTTAGTCTTTATGGCCATTTCCTCAAATCTCTAGGAAATCTTGAGTAGCATGGAAGAATGAACTAACAGGGCGGCCGTGTTACATAGACATTTGTATTTTTTAGGAATACGAACTGCGGAAGCATGCAAGAACAGAAAACCGACGCTACTGTGATCCTTTTGTGTTAACATATCAAGCAGAGAGGATGCCAGAACAGATCAGATTGAAAGTAAGAAGATTCAAGATCATTTATTCAACACTTTTTATTGGTATCCTTGATAATTTCATGAGTCACCACGGGTCTTACCAACTCTTACCAGCTTTATTTCATGAGTCACCACGGGTCTTACCAACTCTTACCAGCTTTATTTTTCTGCGTATTTCTAATAGTTAGCACCCTTGATGAAAGTATAATAGTAAGGAATTAATGTTGATTTGATTCATTCATTCAGGGTGGTAGTGGTAATAACAGTGGTTTATTTGTTCTTTATATATATAAATGATTTATTTAAAGGGCAGTAGTGGTCATAACAGTGGTTTAATAGTACTTTACACACACAAAACAAATTATTTAAAAGTTGGTAGTGGTCATAACAGTGGTTTAGTAGTACATTACACTTTTATTTAGGTTGGCGGTGTAACTGCTAGTCAAATGACTGTTTATGAGGAATTTGCTCGATCTATACCTGGATTTTTACCTCCACAACCTGGACAGACCGTCATTGAGCCGTTCCCAAAAGCAATACCTGAGACACAACCAACTTTACTTCCACAATCAGAGGTGCATGTCAATGATACACACAAGGTATGCTCACTCTCTACCTCCTGATTATATTAAACGTCTCATTGGAAACCTTTCTAATTCTATGAGGAACCAGGGGGTCTTAGCAGCATTTACCAAATTTATTTGACATTTTATTTCCATTGGGAAAGAAATTAAGAATGTCTCTATTATAAGAACCTTCAGCTGATGTTTTCAAGCAGGCAAACTAGGGGATGAGCATATTACAGAATAATTTTTACTGTCTTGTATTCTGGATATTGCTCTGCCAATTACCGACCACTAGATTTTGTTGATGTTTTATATAGGTTAACTTACCTTTGTAAACATTTAGAAACCATTATAATTTTATGAAGAACCAAGAGGTAGACCTCTATACCTTCCTTTGTAAACATTTAGAAACCATTATAATGTTATGAAGAACCAAGAGGTAGACCTCTATACCTTCCTTTGTAAACATTTAGAAACCATTATAATTTTATGAAGAACCAAGTGGTCTAATCAGCTCATTTTCCAACCACCAACCCCCTGAAAAACCAATACAGTAAAGAATTGATCAATGAATTGATACATTTCCAGGGGTAACAACAGGTGCTGAAGTATTAAGTTTTTATTGTTATAGTCGTACATGCCAGATGATGTTGTACACATACTTATTGTTATAGTCGTACATGCCAGATGATGTTGTACACATACTTGGGAAATGTGCAGCAGAGATTGAACAGCATATTCATCACATGGAACAACAAGTTCAACAGATGTTGGTCAACCCAGCTGCTCAGCACCTCCAACAGTTGCATAACCTGTTAGATATGGTTGTCAATGCACGTGTGACAAGAGATAACTTGTCATCGTTAAGATTAATAAGAAAGGTACTGTCGCAATATTTTTCTGTTTATCTACAAATTCACATTCCTACAAAAATAAAAACTTATCCTGTTGGCTGGTAATTTACTCATTTGTTAGTTACTAATGATGTTAATGTTTTAGGCTGTGGAAGGAGTACTTGAAACCGTGTTACCTAATGATACAGAAATGGCACTGCGTTACAAAGATTGTCATTTAATTGTTCTTCGTGGGTTCCAAGATCCTCGTGGTTATGGACCATTATGGACTGCACGCCAAGTTCTAAAGGTTCTTGCAGATCTTCCACCAGAAGTGCGGTATAACTTTGAGGGCATTGATATCCTCTGCAGAGCACACCTCATAACAATGAGAGAGTTTGACGTGATGTTGGCACAGGTGTGTATTTAGAAATATTGTGCACTGCCTCCATGATTTCAGTAAATTGCAATGGAACATAGATGGTGGCGGTGAGTTTTGCTGGAAATGTGTGGTGTATGTATGTATCATACAGAAGCTAGAAATTTTCTCTAGAAGCATGAAACAATAAAAATTTGAAACAGCAATTCAATAACTTTTGCAAATTAAATGACCATATATAGTTAATATATTATCAAAATGTCCTTGAATCTTGTTGATGATTTCACTTCTTCCTATAGAATTAAGTAAATTCCAATGAGCATGTGAACATTTCAACAAGCTAGTAACTCGCGATCGATCTATATATAAAATGATTGTTTTACGAATAAACTTCTGATCGTGTTTAGGATTATATTTGTATTACTAATTTTAGTGGATGGATGGTGGTCATTGCATTCCTGCTTTGCAACTTGCCGTCCAGTTATGTCGTTTGTATCTAATTGAAGAAAAACACAGAGCCATTGTGACTGAAGCTGAACTGAATAATACACTGGAAACGTTAGCCCGTGTTTATCACAACAGACAGAATCCCGAAGGGTATGAAAACTTATTGTATTCATTGTTACAGTACATATTCATTGTTACAGTACATGTTTACTGGCCTCATGAACCTACACAAATTATATTTTTATATCTATTAAAGATTAAAATTCAATTGGATATTTTCTGAGGAAGGTTTCTTAGTGTTTGCATATTTTTGCATTATAGGCTGGCTACGCTTTTAGAGGGTGTCCACGCAAACCAGGCAGCCACAAGTTCAACTGGCAATGCATTATTTGGAGGAACAGGGCGAGCACCTGGATTGGCTGGAGGACATAGCTTTAATCATGATTTTGATGATGTTTCTGGATTGCATGAAAAAGTAGGAGATATTACTTTGTTATGAACAATAAGTAGAGTTACAGAGATTTGTTTTATGTATCTAACTACTGTAGATGAAAGAATTTTGCTATTTACTTGTTGTTCATGTAAACATTTTGTAATAGATGTTTAGAAATAAATTTCTTTCCTTTTCCGATCTTCTTTAAATACAAAACATATTCTCTTGCACAAGAATATTTCACAAATTACTGATCTAACTAACCTACGCTTTAGTATTTCATTGCTGCAAAGGCATTGATGTTTAAGCCTATAAAAAAGTATATAAACTATATAGGAAA
The DNA here is from genome assembly GCA_027564595.1 of Bythotiara depressa. Taxonomy (NCBI): domain Eukaryota; kingdom Metazoa; phylum Cnidaria; class Hydrozoa; order Anthoathecata; family Bythotiaridae; genus Bythotiara; species Bythotiara depressa. Next base: position 10,070 of record JANTOQ010000001.1, on the reverse strand, counting down.
TACATAAAATGCATGGAAATAACTAGGTATTTTTTTGTTTCTCTAGGTGGAATATCTTTTGCGAGAATGGGTACGCTTATACCACCACCAGAGTGCTGGTAGATATAGCGAGAAGGCATTCCAAGCTTTTGTCCCACAACTCCATCAGTATGGAATCTTAAAAACAGACGATTTGATCACACGTTTTTTCAAGTACTGTACAGAAATCTGTGTTGACATAACATATCGAGCATTGCAGGATTATGTAAGTTCACAGAAATACCAGCGTGTGTCCACGGAACTATAAACAAAGTTATTTTTTACTTCTCTATGTAATGAATTTTGTGTCATTTTATGTATAATCACAAAGGTACTTTTATGAAAATTTGAAGTTTCATTTTTATATATGCCTACGCCGAGTATTTCAATGCCACACGGCAATCAGAAGGGTTGTTTTCTCTACACTGCGCCAACAGTCAAAGCCTTCTTAATTTCAAACTTTCCATATCCTGCCCCTCGTATTCATGATTAAAAATTAATTTTTTTGATTAATTTTTTTTTGATTCAGTAAAGGTCTATTCCCTACATTCTGTTTTCACCGATGATAGATGAAATTGTTTCTGTCGTAGAAACCATCCTCCTGTTTTAATTGTTTGTTTCCGTCATAGAAACCATCCTGTTTCAATTGATTGATTTATTGTTTGTTTCTGTCGTAGAAACCATCCTGTTTCAATTGATTGTTTCTGTCATAGAAACCATCCTCTTGTTTCAATTGATTGTTTGTTTTTGGCAGGCACAAAGTCCAACAATGGCTCGTACTAAATGCTTTCCAACCATTGATGCGTATTGTCGTTTGATTGCTTTGCTAGTGAAGCATTCTGGAGACAACACCAACAGTATTACAAAAATCAATTTATTGAACAGGGTACGTATTATTGTTTCACAATACATGCAATATTATGATGCAACCGATATACCGTTATTTAGAGTAAACAAACAGCATATTTTAACTGTTTGATTTTTCTAGGTCTTGGGAATAATTGGTACGGTTATAATGAAAGATCACGAGTATCGACAAAGTGAGTTTCATCAGTTGGCTTATCATCGCATGTTTGTCATGCTATTGCTGGAGCTCAATGCACCAGAAGCTGTTTTAGAAGCAATAAATTTTCAAATTCTTTCTTGTTTTGCAAACGTATTCCATGATTTGCGTCCATCTAGAGCTCCTGGTTTTGCATATGCTTGGTTGGAGCTGATTGCCCACCGAACTTTGATGTCAAAATTACTACTTAATTCTCCGCAACTGAAGGTAAGAATATGGTTTCAACTAACCCATGGTGTTAGATTTCATTATTGTATCCATGACCCTAAATGTCAGTAAATACTAATATTTCTTTCATGAATATGTAACATGTTTGTCACTATAGTATCCATTTGTGATAGCGTTGTTCTTGTTGTTTCTCGTTTCAGGGCTGGGTGCTATATCATCAGTTATTAATAGACTTATTTCAATTCTTGGCACCATTCCTTCGAAATGTAGAATTAGCAAAGCAGACATACTTACTGTACAAGGTAGGCCGTGTTTTCAGCTAGATAAAATTTCAGTTTATTTGAGATATTGATTGTGTACTCTTTAATCTTGTTGTATTATTCATTTTCTTGCGCATGAGTTGTGTGAAAGCATCACATCTGTGGGTGGCATGATGTAAAAAATTACCGTAATAATTGTAATTAACACCACACCAGAAAATAATTATTTTGGCCCATATGGACAAAAATTGGAGTTAAAAAATGTTTTTGAGACAAATTATGAGGAGAAAAATAACAAAAATAAAATGTTTTTGTTTTTTGATTTTAAAGAAGAAGAAAATGAAGACGAAAAAAAGTGTTTCTGAAAATTCGAAAGTGTTGCTGAAATAAATAAATAAATAAAAGTGGCTTAAATTAGAATTATTTTGATACTCCTGTTGCTATCTTTTGTTGAAAAGAATACTAGCTTCGTTAAAAGGATTGCTTAGGGAAGTACGAAGTAACACAATGCTGTATGTAACTTTAACGTGACGAACTGTTAAAATGTCTTAGCAATCAATTTTGAATTTGAGTTTCTTCTTCACAAATGTATCAACATAAGATAATTACTTTTTTATATTTCTATATCTGCAAAATTTAAATCCTTTCGTTAGCATTTTGCTAAAGAATGTCCACATAAAAAAAACACTGTCACTTCAAGACTCGCAAACATAAGTTTTCGCAATGCTTTCTATATAAAATAGGTAGTAGAACCAGAGAGTACTGCTTAAAGCATCTAATTTTGTTTGTCAGTATTTCTTTAATGTTAACTGTATTTGTATTTAGGGAACGTTACGTGTATTGCTGGTCCTATTACACGATTTCCCTGAGTTTTTGTGTGACTACCACTTCAGCTTTTGTGATGTAATCCCTCCAAACTGTATTCAAATGAGAAACCTGATCCTAAGCGCATTTCCACGTAACATGAGACTTCCTGATCCGTTTACGCCAAATCTGAAGGTAAGTTGCTATACTAACGATCAACTGCTCTTTTGTTTGACAGATTATCATTCTATTGCTGTTATCCGAATTGTAGGATTTCTTTAACTCATTAGTTTGGTGCAGCCTGACCCTCTACATGCCATTTTATCTATTGTCGATGTTTGATCCCTACCAGTCCCTTTCTTGCTTTAATTTTCAAAGGCGATATTAAATTATGAAGAGCATCGAAAGGCAGCTGCTACGCCAAACTAACAGCTCGTTGAAAACCCGGTAAAGAATTATGTTTTATGACAAAAATGTTTCTCTGATTATCTTATTTATCTGCAATCATTTATTTATTATTTTATTATATTTCCGGACTACCTTATATGAGGGTGGAGGGTGGAAGTACTTGATATTTTTTGTGTAGACGACAGAAATAAATAATCACAATAAATTAATGTTTGTAGAAACACATTGTGCAGATTCGTAATAATAACGTTAATTACACACTTTTCTTTTTATAAGCACCGGTGTAACTTTGAATTGAGCCTCGGCGGTGCTTATTTTTTTACGTTTTGAGCCTGAAGTGGTGCTTAAATGTTGCGTAATGAATTATCGAAACGCTTTATCTAAAATTTCAGGAATAACTTTGGTTTTTATTAGAAAATAGAGATCCAAACACCGGATATAAAAACAAAGCATAATTCATGTTGCACAAAAATAGTTTTGCATTTTGTTAACAGACATTAAGTGGCACAATGCTGTCAGAAACGAAGGTAATCTCAACTTTCCCACTGACTTCTTTATCCATGAATTCATTGAGACTGGGGTTGGTGCTTAGATGTTGTTTATTTTTTGGCAAAATTTCAGCTCGTGGTGCTTATAAAAGTGTTGCTTATAAAAGCGTGTAGGGTGTCCAGTTCTTGTGAATGTGAGAACTAGAATCTTACTTCACTGGTATTAGTATATTCGCATTTAGATGCAGGGGTTAAACCCTTTAATGCATAGTGTCCCTAGAAAGGAATAAAATCATTGGTCACTTCCTTGCAATTTTGCTTTTTCCAGGGGGTTAATTATTGGAAATATAATGTAAAATAAATTTGGTATAATCTGATAAGAACCCCTGGTTCCTCATAAAATTATAAAGGTTTTCAATGGGAAGTTTGATATAACCAGGAGGTATGTTTATGCATAAAACGGTTAAGGTAAAAAGAATACTGTGTTTACTAAGATGCTAATACAACTCTTTGTTTTGTGTTTATTTCGTTCGTGTTTCGTAACAATTTACTTAGTTGCGCTGCTATTCTTGTTAGGTTGACTTGCTCAACGACATTGCACACCCACCTCGTATCTTGACTGGTTTCTCTCAAGCCATTCAACCAACTACTTTCAAGCGTGACTTAGACTCATACCTAAAAACAAGAGCTCCTGTAACCTTCTTGTCAGAACTACGGAGTCATTTACAGGTATAATATATTATTTTCTAACCAAATTCCTTGTTTATCTTAGTTTAGTTTATCTAAAGACGGGACTATGCTATAAAATTTTCTTTATGATACTACTACGTGATCAAAAAGTCTCATCAAATTATGTTCGCTTTAAAGTAAATTATACCGTGTTTCGTAATAAATTGTTTTTGTTTATTCTCATTATATTCAACGTATGCTAGTGACAGTCAAATGTTTTTCAGTAAATAAATATGGCTGTTCATAAATAAAAACTAATAGAAATAAAAATATCAACCATATTTGTGTTTTAAACGAATATCTTTATAGCATTTGCTCAAACGCGTTTTTATAAATAACCATTCTCTTTGACCACAAAACGTTTCCACATTCATCAAATAAAATTTCATACTGTAAATCCTACTTCTTTTTTAGAGTGTGAATGAACCAGGCACTCGGTACAACGTGCCGCTGATGAATGCACTAGTCTTATATGTCGGCACCCAAGCCATCGCGTACATTCAGAGTAAGAGTGGAGCCACGTCAATATCCACCATAACACATTCTTCGCACATGGATATCTTTCAAAATCTTGCTGTTGATCTGGACACTGAAGGTAAATTCTAATGACCTTTTAGCAAGATAGTTCAGCAGATTGACGTCAGTGGCGACTGTAAAAAAAAAGAACGTATTCACGTGGAATAACGAAAAGCTTTGCTTACTGCTCACCAGCAATGTTTAGAACCTATTCATTTTGCGATAACACATTGTTATTGAAAGTAATCCATGATTTCTGTCAATTGAAATAAAAATTCCCATCTATGGACTTCAACTTCCATAAATTGATAACTAGATTATTGAATGTTCCATTGAGTGTGTATAAATAACCTAACATTACATTACACCAACATTACACCGTATATATTCATATGTTAAAATCTGATGTCCCTGTAAAATATGAATTTTGACATACGTGTGCATGTGATATGTTCTGTAGAAGAAGTGGATGGATATATGTTACATTGTTTCCTTTTCAGGTCGATACTTATATTTAAATGCAATAGCTAACCAGCTGCGTTTCCCAAATAGTCATACCCACTACTTTAGTTGTACGCTGTTATACCTCTTTGCTGAAGCCAACTCTGAAGCGATCCAAGAACAGATCACAAGGTAATAACTGTCGATTCGTATTGTTGTTTTGTTTGTTTAATGTTTAATTGCTAACAGTGTGTGGACACAGGCATTTCTTGGTAAATCCCTTTTCATGTAATATTTACGTCATAATGCAGGATGAACAATATTTATTGATTGGATCAATGAATTGTATAAACCCTTGTACTTGTTCCCTTTTGTTTCATATGAAACAAATTAATGACTGAGAATTCTCTGCAGCTAAAAGTTTAAATTTATCATCACATGTAATTTATGGCAAGCATTATTAATTAATATTATTTTGTCTGAAAGTAAATTTATTTTTACTTGTTTTTAATAAGAGTCCCTAATACTTTCTAGTTTTTTCTTCTATATACTTGCTTTTTCCGTTTCTTTCATTTTTATACATATATTTTCTTCTTAGAGTTATATTTCTTTTATAGTAAATATTATTTTTGTTGACTTAAATTAGTTCTTACCATTCGAGTGTGATGGAGGCTACTTAACGTATTGTAAAATTACCATTCGAGTGTGATGGAGGCTACTTAACGTATTGTAAAGTTCAGCGTTAAATAGATACATTATAATCTCTAGTTGTGAATAAACTTAACTCATAAATGACGTCTGACTTTTTATTGTGTTTTGATCATTTATGAAATATTATCTGCACATTAAATATTTTATCTTTATTACCAGGGTTCTTCTGGAGCGGTTGATAGTGAACCGTCCGCACCCATGGGGGCTGCTAATCACATTCATCGAGCTAATTAAGAACCACAATTACAAATTCTGGAACCATGACTTCGTGCACTGTGCTCCTGAAATAGAGAAGTACGTTCCATGGATTCCGTTACTTAGGGTTTTCACAAATGAAAACTATATCTCTGGAACAAATTCCACATTTTTTCCACGCGGGAGGAATGTTCCTCCCCGAAAATGTTGCCGAGGATGCACTCTGACGTAGAATCCAACTATTTTACGTGTCAAAAAAATATGATATCTTTACAAAAAAGTATAATGGTTGGGCACAATTTAAACTTGCCATTAGATCAACATTAAATATTTGTTGTTGTTTTGTTTGTTTGCAAATTGTTTCATCTGTGATTAGTTTGATTATAGAAATGTTAACTCTCTACATAGGAAGTGGTTAAAGTACTTAGTGTTTTTAATGTTGCCTGTCATTAACAAACATGGCATTAGACCTTACATAACGTATGTGAAATATCAGTTAAACTTGCTTGTAATCATTGCATTGACCTTCCTATTACAACGCACTGCATAGACTGCTGTATCTTAAGACCAATCTCCACTGAATATTTTTTCCCACGACGGCAGATTTTTGCTCGCGGTTATTATTACTGAGTTTATGAGGTAACGTAAAATACTTGATTCTACGTCAGAGTGCATCCTCAGTAGCATTTTCGAAGAGGAAAATTTATCCCGCGCGGAAAAAATGTTGTTATGTGGAATTTGTTCGGGAGCTACTACTCGGATTAAAATATTTTTTGGTACTAATAAGTTGTCTTATTATTTAGGTACTTTCCGAGAAAGGTTCGTGTGATCTTTTAATCGCTGTAATATTTTTGTGCTAATATTGTTTCTTGTCAAAACTAGTAAGATATAATATATAGAAAATAATAATCATTGTATGTTCAGAAATATGAAAGACCAGTGTATATGTACTATTTTAGTCAGGTAGAGTTGACTAAAATAATCCTAGTATTATGGAAATAATTGGCTGTTATATTGAAAATTCGTGGAGATGTCGTGCAAAGTTCTTTTCTAAGTACTGTATGAACCCTACTCCCACGTGACATCCGTTTTTGGAGATATTTATAAGTTATGAAAATACAAACATTTTAATAGGAATATATTTTTCTTTCTCTTATGCTAGATTGTTTGAATCCGTTGCAAGAAGTTGCATGCAACAGAAGCAACCCACTTCACGAAATGGTAGTGAAGCCGGTGATTGAACAAGGTGACGAATATTGTGACGACCTCTCTACTCCAGGAAGAATATCGGCATATTCATTAGAAGAGTAGTTGATTCCCGATACCGGTTTACTGCTTCGCATCGGAATATTTTGAATCAAAAACAGAAGACAATGTTATTGTACCCATTTATGATGAGATTAGTTGATATTTTTTACTGTTCTCTTTCTTGCTCTAATAAACTCGATGTATATGGACAGATAATCTAGATATGCACAGGGACAAATTCGATATAGATAAAGACAATCTCGATACAGATAGTATCTCTAGGGACAATCTCGTAGTTCGCTATATCAAGAATACATTTATTGTTCAGTATTTATTGTTCTCAATAGACCTTTTTTTTTATAAGAAACTGATGTCTAGTTGGAATTCGTCGTCAAAAAAGTTTATATCTATCAGGGTTGCCACAAAACCTGGAAAACCTTGTTTCTAAGGAAAAACTCAGTGAAAACCTTAAAAATTCAGGCAATCCTGAAAGGTTTTTACATACTCGAGGAAAACTCAGGTAATTTTTAGGTGCAAAGATTTTATGCTAGTTATTTGTAGATGTTTGAAGCAGGAAGTAGGTGTAAGAACTTTTAGTAATGTACAAAATGTTGATGCATTCCTGTATTGGTATTTGCTTAAAAATCATGGAAGACCGAGGTAAAAAATTTCTCTCGAACTCATAGAAAAACTTGAACATCTCAGGGAAAAACTCAGGGAAAATAATTGAAAGTTCTGTGGCAACCCTGTATATATATTGAACCTTCAAGATGATTCGACAAGTTAATTTCTCACAGCTTTTGTGTGTCTGTGTATCAAGTATCCACTTAATAGCTACTCCCATTCTAGTTGGGTTTTTTTTGTACATTTGAGTTACAAGTAGCAAAACATAAATGGGGTCTGAAACCCTATAAGTGTCAAAAAATACCAAAAGATTGTTATGGTAAATAAATACTATGTAAGTAGGACTAAAGTGCAAGTGTCATTTTCAGCTTTTAGACATGTTTTGAAAATCAGTCCACGAAATGTTAATCACGATATATCCTGTAAAGTACAGTTGAAATAACATTAAAATTGTGTGAAAAATAACATAACCTTCATACAATATATATTCTACTACCCTAGTATGGAAATAATAGATTAACGTTGCGGGGTGCTGCTTAAACTAATACCTGACTACATATAGTGATGTTTTATGTACCTTAAGTGGAATACTTTACATTTCTGTACCCCCTGATTAGAGTATATGTACCACATTAATGGTAATTGCTCTTTTTCTATTTCGTAAACTTTCATGGTAAGATAAATCTTTTAATGCATAAGCATACCTCCTGGTTACAATTAAATTTCCCATTGGAAGCTTTTATAATTTATGAGAAACCAGTTTTTTTTTATTTAACCCTATAATGCATAAGCGTACCTCCTGATTATAATTTAACTTCCCATTGGAAGTCTATAACTTATGTGGAACCAGGAGGTCTTATAAGGTTTTATAAAATTTATTTTACATTATATTTCCAATAATTAACCCCCTGGAGAACGCAATATGCCCAATGATTTGATTCCTTTCCTGCGACACTGTGTACTAAACGGTTAAAGTCAGTGTACCAAATTATAGTATAGAGGCCAGTTTCAACTGTGTGTCTCAATCAAACTATAGTATAGAGGCGAGTTTCAACTGTGTCTCAATCAAAGCCAACGTTACAATAAGCCTGTATCTGGCCATATAAGACAATGGAAAGCTTTTTGGAATGGTGTGTTCAGACAGAATGGTTTCACTTGTTCAAACAACAAACTCATTGACAACATAGGAAATGATATAAACAAGATGCAATCCGAAATAATACAGTGTGAACACAATTATCCGGAATGTACTATTCGTGTCCGAACACTCCATTCTGGACCGTCTCCATTCCGAAACGATTGCTATCCGCAAAGTATGAACATGCAAAGTGTGAACATTCTCTTTAATCGTAGCGAAATAATTTCTATTTTTATACTGGAGCGGAATCATTCCATTTTTCGTTGCGGATAGCATTGGTATAGTGTGAACGCAAGGCCTATCCGTAATAAAAATTATTGTCGCCTAGTGTGAAAAGGGTCTGAATGGTGAATGTTTGTAAATATTAGGCTCATGAACGCCAACCAACGAGACAGTATCAGGGCACGCAACTGAATATTTTCACAACCTGCAGTCTCACTTCCTTTGTATTGCTACCCATCCATCAGAGTATTCATACATGGAATATTTTCTTCTCTTGTCAAGGCTTGGGATTCCACAACGGTTTAATAATGGCGTGATTGCTATTAGACAAGCCAATCAATTGAAGAATATCACTGGTTACCATGGATGTTTACTACGTATGCGTAGTATTGTGATGCATTGTTCAATTACAATGCCGGGTCGTGTGAAGTTTCGATTAGGCCCGATTATGGTAATATTACAATTCCAAGGGACCTCAAGAGTTTTTGATGGTTTTCCTACCGTTTTAAATACGGGGCTATTTTGGTTAATATTGCACGTGCGCGATTAACCGTATTTAGGTTGGGGCCCGAGAGCGGAAGTTCCTTCTCAATTCAGGTACAGCACAGAATTGCATGCGTCTCGTTGTAGGGACTGAGAATTTATGCAAGTAAAAAAGAAAAATAGGACGTTTAAGACTTGCTTCCTTTTTGAAAAACAAGCTTAAAGGGTCGTTCTCTGAAAAATCAAGGTATGATTAATAACAGCAATAACTTTATTCTCTCTCCATTTTGCAAATTAACCATGAAAACAAAATGACAGTTGAAGTTTTAAATCGATCAAAATTTACGATACCCGATTTGAAACATTTTTGACGTCATCGGTTCCATAGAAGATATGCGAGCGAAGGTGGATTAGCTAAATTATTCAATAGAAACCAAGAGAAGGGTACCTTTGCGGTACGAAATACCCTTTTACCAAATAGTTATAAGGTCAAATTTCACATACTAAAAGTTCACGGCCGCTCTGAGAAAGAAAACATTTTCTTCACCTTATCT